>JAHHUM010000704.1:0-237778 GCA_036173005.1 Crenichthys baileyi | reverse complement strand
AAATTCTCACGGGGCATCAATACTGTCCATGAAGACGTGGATTTATGTAGCAAACAAAAAATTGTAAAAGAACTTTACGGAATCTAACATATAAAAACATATTTAAAGTAGCCACCATTTGCTGTGATAACTAAAATATTAAACTTTGGCCGTCTCTCATTGCACCTCTAGGAAGTTCTTTCAAGACTCTTTGGAAAACCATCTTAGGTGACCACCTTATGAAGATCATCGAGAGAATGCTTTAGGTGCAAAGCAGAAATCAGTCCAAAGTATGGCTATTTTGAAGAATCCACAATATAAAAGTTTTTTTTAAATTATTTCAAAAACCCCAAAATTTTCTTTTGGGCTAGGGAAGTCAATTTAAAATAAAAGACTCAACCACCCAAAGAAAACCTCAGGACAGGGCTTGCCATTTTTGGGCATCACCATTTAACAGGGACACAAAAAAGTCGTCAGCAGACTTTATAATATGATCTCATGGCAACTTTGGCACATAGTTGTGTAAAGAGCAAACAACAAAGGCAATAAAATGAAACCCTAAGGTCCTGTAGAGACCATATTGGCATTTACTATGACCTGCTTTGTCCTATTGATCAGGAAGTCAATTAGCCACAAGATCAGGGCAGTATCCACACTGGTGCCTTGGTTTTGGACACAAGGATTAAAGATTTCCTAATGTTACATATCTTGCAGAGCTCCTGTATTGCAGAGCATCTATAACAGCAGACAGTTCATACTTAAAATTATAGACATTAAAACAACTATAAGAAGTGTTCAATACATTTGACAAGTCAAAATCAGATGCACCAGGGACACCATTAGGGACAGCTACCTTCATATTAGATTCCACACCAATATTTTTTTTTTAACCCTAGCTGGGCATGAGTTTCCTAAGGTGAACAGACTCTGTACCTTTCTTTAATGATTAAATTAGGCTATTCTAATATTGTGTTTCACTTCCTTTTGTAGCTCATGATACAAAGCCATATCCCCATGATTAAAACTTTTATTCCTCTCAACAATAGTGTTCCTGGCAGCTTTGGGGAACCAAGGTTTATTGTTTGGAAATGCACAACATAATCTACAGGGAATGACTAAGTCGTCTCAAAAAGTGACAGGGCTGACACAGTTTCAGTTAGTTCATTTAAATCCCCACAAGTACCTTAAAAAACCTCATAGTAAGTAGAACTGAAACACTCCTGAAGATACTCAGTGGATTCACAGACCAAACCAGGACACTGTGGGGCTCCGGTTTGACCCTTTCTAAGAGGCTGATAATATCGGGCCAGCTAAATGACACTGTGGTCAGACATACAGAGTGGGGATCTACGCAGGGATGTGTGTGCTTCTTTGACT
This sequence comes from Crenichthys baileyi, assembly GCA_036173005.1. Lineage (NCBI taxonomy): Eukaryota > Metazoa > Chordata > Actinopteri > Cyprinodontiformes > Goodeidae > Crenichthys > Crenichthys baileyi. The sequence continues at coordinate 236,422 of JAHHUM010000704.1, read as the reverse complement.
GAGCCTAAAGACAGATCAGGACATTTCATACGCAGTGTTGGAATGGTGATGTATTGTTGAAAGCCACACAGTATTTTCCAGGGTTACAGTGGTTGAAATCACCCATTACAAAGTTTAGTGCATCTGGGGAAATCCCCTGAAGCCTCTGCACTGTTTGTTAGTGTCCGGTCTGCTACTTCAGCATTAGCTTTAGGGTGAATGTAAACAAGCATAACAAACAGCTGAGGGAATTCCCTAGGTAAGTAATGCAGGCATATAAAAGTTCAATGTCTGGAGTACACCATATTTCCCTCACAAAAACCGTCTTACACAGATGGTTTTTTTATATATATTATATAATATAGGCACGACTCCGTTGAGTGACCTGCGAGTCACGGCAGAGTTCCTGTCAAGTCGAAGTGGCTCTCAGAGGCCGGGTATGTCCAGCTCTGAGTTAGTATCCTGCTGTTTGAGCCACGTTTCCATGAGGGCAGTAAGGCTCAAGCTCTTGTACTCCTAAAAGGACTCAATGTTAACCAGCAACTCATTAATATTGCCCTGCAAGGAATTGATATTGGCTAGCGTTTTAGTAGCTATTGGCCTTCTCTTTTAAGCTGCTGGCGTGCCCTGCCACCCCTTCCTTTTTTCTTTTATCTGAACGGTTGGTGTCCTTCATTCATCTTTTATTATGGAGGATTAAACTGGACGATGTCTTCAGAAAGAATTGCTGCTGGATCAGTAGTCCCCTCAGTAGTATTTTGAAGGAGAAACTCCCAACTGTACTAAAAAACACAATCTGCATGCATTCTCCAAAACAGATGAGGCACATGGGTAAAGGAGGCACATGGGTAAAGGAATGCTAAAATATCCCAGTAAAATTGATCCCATAGTAATAGTGTGCTTATTTGCACAGAGAAGGTCCATTCACTCATTCTCAAAAACAGGTAGAAGAAAACACATAGGCTGCACACTCAACCCACTACTGCTGGTTATACAGCAAATAAATGTGTGTGTGTCTATATGATAATGGGTCAAATGTGTGTTGACACTGAACTCATCTGTGTGCGAAGTATTTTAGAATCAAATGTCCTTTGTCCTAATAGCTGAAGCTTTGCCCAAACTGGGTCATCAACCAGACAATGATTCAAGACACAGGAGCACATCTATGACAGAATGCCTGAAAGGTGATGCAATTGCCCAGTTAGAGTCCAGACCTTAACCCAATATACAGGTTGTGTTAGGACCTCAAGAGAGCTGTACAGTAAAAAAAAAAGGCTTTTCTTGCTAAAGGCATTTCTATAAGGTAACCAATCATAGGGTATAGCTATTTTTATTTTATTTCAGTGTTCATAGTCATGTAAGCCTTTACTTTTTAATAACTTTATATAACAGGATTTTACAAATGACTGCTAAGTTTCCGAACTAATGATGAAAAAGAATTAGATTAAATGAGTCTGAAAAAAACAAAATGCCATTAGTGTGTTACCTTGATTTTTGTTTATTTTTATGCTCTCATCGCTCCAAGCAGTACACACAATGACACTAAAACTGTGAGCTGGTTAACCGACATAAAATGAAATAAATTGGGAATATATAAAGTTAAAGTTGGTGTAAAGTGGAGTGAATACACCTGTAATAATTCTATTTTTTATATGCTTTGGACAGTGAATAGACTGCTTTGGTTAACTCATAAAACATGTTCTTTCCCATTATCCTTCTTCACCAAGCTAAGCAGGTGCTCCCGACCTGTGTAGATGGGGAAAAAGTGACCTGCCCTCAACCTGGTGCCATGTGTGATGGATGGTTTAACAGAGAGAGCAAAGTTCAGCACTGAAGCAGGTCAGAAAAGAAAACCAAAGCTGTTCTAGTTCACTAGAATTAGGCTCTTCATCATTTCACTCTTTGAAACTGACTCCCAGAGACAAAGGAGATAAAAATACTACATCTGTCAGTAAGGCTTTGATTTTTACTATTTAACTTAGATTAAGAATGTTAACTGATTTAACCCTTCTATCATTTTAATCTGAAGCTATGAACTTATCTGCATTTGTTTAAAATTTGTTGTCTAGTTATTGTTATTCAAATACAACTTTGCATTAGTTTGTTTATTGGTAAGCTGTTTAAAACTCAATTAACAGTGTATTGACACAAAAGGGTCTCTGAGAAGTCTTAGTAGTGATGACTTGAAATGAAGATGATCCATTTGCAGAGAACGTTTGTTCAAGCGTTTGGCAGCAGTCCTCATTCTTCCAACCAGCGTCCAGATCGTGTGATCATAAGTCAGGGCTGGAATATAGGCCGACTTTGTTTTCCAGTACATTTTTACCACAGTGGTCTGATATTAGCTCACAATATATTACACCTGACACTGAACTGTCTTCCTGTTTTTAAAATCTCCTGCTTTATACAGAGGTGGTTACCCAAAGAAGATAATTTTCAGTAAAATGCAAGAGAGCTATGTCATCTGCGAACTGATAGATGTAACGCTAGAGTTCTTACTCAAACACCCTCCTCAACTGAACAGATTTAAGTATTTCCGTTAGTACAAAATATCTAAATTTACATAAATATGAAAACTTAATTGGCCAGCAAGAGTGTATTTATGTATATATACACTGGATTTGTCTGTCAACTTTTACAAGTACATGAACTTTGATGACATCCTATTCTTCATCTATGAGGTCCAGTTTGTTGATAGACCCATCATTGCCAGCAATAGCAACTTCAACTATTCTCTAAACATCTTCCACAAGGTTTAGGACTGTGTTCATAGTTAGATGAGACATCCAGAATTGGAGCCTCTGCTGTAATTCATCCCAAAGGTGTTCAAAAGGGTTGAGGTCAGGACTCTGTACAGGCCAGTCAAGTTTCTCCACACCAAACGTTATATACCAGCAGCCATGTAAGTGATTTTAACATCGGAATCCATTGATTTGGTGGAGTGACCTGCTTATTTGTGGCATAGATTCAACAAGGACTTGAAAACATTCCTCAGAGATTTTTGAACACATTAACATGATATCATTACACAGTTACTGAAGATTTGTTGGATGCACAATAATGAACTTGATTTTCTTTTGTTCCACATCCCAAGGGTACTTGGATTCTCTGTTGTTGTTTTGTTATTGTTCATTTTGTTGAGCCTTTGCAAATTGCAGTTTCAGTTTCCTGTTCATAGTTGACAGGAGTGGCACCCTTTCTTCAGTTGCTCTAGCCCAACTGTTTTAAGGTTTAATGTGTTGCGCATTTAAAGATAGTATTCTGTATAACTTAGTTGTAACAAGTGATTTTCTGATGTACTTGTACCTTTCTATCATCTCAAACCAGTATGCTCATTCCCCTATGACCTCTAACAGCAACAAGACATTTAGTCCACACAACTGCAGTTCATGTGATATTTTCTTTTTCAAAAAACTTTCTGTAGGATGATCTGAGAGACGGCTGTGTGAATATCTCAGCAAGTCAATAGTTTCTAAAACACTCAAATCAGCCAATCAAGCACGAACAAACATGGTACAAAAATTCTCTTAAACCTCTTTCTTTCTGATTCTGGTCCTTGGCATGAAATTAAGGAAGTCATCTTCACCATGTCTACATGAAAATGTCTGTTGGTTTGCTGCTATGTGATTGGTTTATTCGTTATATTTGTTCCAAAATTTAAAATAAATTTTAAAGTAACAAATTTGTGATCTAAATATTGAAATAAATTAACTTTTAATGATACTTTAACCTGTACCTGCATGGTGGTGCAGTTGGTAGCACTGTTGCCTTGCAGCAAGAAGGTCCTTGGTTCAACTCCCAGCCGGGGGTCTTTCTGCATGGAGTTTAAATGTTCCCCCTGTGCATGAGTGGATTCTGTCTGGGTGCTCCAGCTTCCTCCCACAGTCCAAAAACATGACTGTTAGGTTAATTGGTCTCTCTAAATTGCCCTTAGGTGTGAATGAGTGTGTGCATTATTGTTTGTCCTGTGTGTCTCTGTGTTGCTCTGCGATGGACTGGAAACCTGTCCAGGTTGTACCCCATCTCTCACCTGTAGACCGCTGAAGTTAGGCACCAGCTCCCCCGCGACCCTGTATTGAAAATTGATGGATGATACTTTAACCTATTGAGTTGCATATATATTCATGTGTTTTTAAGCATTTTTACTAAGTAATGTTTATTTTACTTATGCAGATTTTGAAATGTGTGATGCTGTGAGCAAATATCACTATATAATGTGCAAATATATACCATAAATGCAAAATATTAAAGATGGTTAAATTTTAAAATTATCACAAAATAAAGACTTGTGTTACTTAAGTGTGATAATTATTAAATGTAAATGATTTACTAATGGTACAAAGCAATAAAGACCACAGGGGAGAAAAGTAAGCAGCCTGGCACAGCACCACACGTTGCTTTCCTGCCTGCTCTCAGCATTCTGTCTACTGAGAGTTAAACACTCCACCTCCCCTAATAATCAGGTTGCTAATCCTCCAATGCACTGGACCAGTCATACAATGTTTTATTTATCCTCAGGGTGAAGACATAAAAATAATAAATCAATTAAACAAGTGAAATTCCCTCACCCTCTATTTGAACCCTGAAAGTTGGCTCTGCATTCAGACTCTTTTCCCAACCTTTGTAAATCAGTCAAGGCTATAAATAATTCTGATGAGTTTAGAGGATACACTCAACTGGACTGCAACATCGTTCATTTTTACAACAAAAATGGGAAAACATTTGCAAACGCATCTTTGCAAAGGTTGTTGTACTAAAAAGTATAATCATGCTTGCATTTGCAGACCAGCTGCAGTAATTGGCACCTTTTTAAAGAGGGTGGTAACTACTTTTGGGAACTAGCAATTTGTGACAAAAGGCAATAGTAGCATTTATATTTTGCATACAACCTGTATCATTTGCAAATAAATTTGCAGCCCACTCTGAATATGGCTGAATTTCCCATAAAGTTTTTAACAAGCAGGTTTTTCAGTTTTTTTATTGATGGATTTCAAAAAGTAAAGCAGAACTAAAATGTGTGCATACTTCTAACTTTAAAAAAGGTGCAAAGGTAGATCTGTAATCTGATCTAATTCATCACATTCAACGGAAGAATTATGCGTTTATTTAGAGGAACCATTTCTTTGTATAAATTAAAGCTGGAGCACATGAAAACTTAAGTTGTGTGTGATACACAAATTGTCAAGAAAATATGCTAAATTCACAAACAAAAAAAAAACAGAAATAGAGACCTAAAACAAGGAATTAATTAATAGGGCAAGACCTAAAAATTTAAAAGAACACGGAGAAAAGAAATAATCTAAAAAGACCCAAAACAATCCCAAATTGACCAAAACAAAAGCCCTTCAAAATCAAAAAGAAAGAATCCTGGAGTGGGTAGGCAAAGGGGTCCTCAGAAGGAAGGCTAGAAACTAAAATCCCAAAAGGAAAACGGTTTGTTTGGGTGTCCAGAGCTCCAGAGAAACTCAGAGTGCCCGGTGGCAGGGAAGCCTAGTAGACCAGCAGCGAAGAAGAGCAGGTGGCCGTCGGCAAATTAACCCAGGAGGTCTGAGGAGGAGGTCTGGTTGCCAGCAGTGGAGATGGTCTGGAGGAAGCAGCTGAGGAAAACTGGAGGCAAAGGAACCCATAATGGTTTTAGTCTGGAGATCTAACAGGTAGCCACTAAAAGAGGAGTTCTAGAGACTGGTCCATTGGACAGATGAAACCACGGAGAAGCATTGTAGCTGCTGGAACCCACAGACGAACTCTTGAGAATGGCCTGGAGAAATGGTGATGCCGGCATCCTTGGTGCTGGGCTGATGACTCATAGAGAGTGAGCAAACTGAAGAGGTGAACGGGCTACTAGGTGGAATGCTTCCTGGAAGCTCTTTGAACTGTAAACTGGCAGACCTAACAGCAGCTTAGACCCCAAGAAGGCTGACTCACACTGCATTTCTTCCAGGAGCATTGAATAAGGCAGGATCTCAATGGCTTTGTTTTAGTCCCTTTGTGCCTCCTCCCACTGTCTGCTGAATCCTTTTTATGACTGGTTTCTGGTCAGGTTTGAGTAAGCAGTATGGTGAATTTTAATGAAGAACATTGAACAAAAGAGAGCAAGAGCAAGACACAAGGTGAACAGCACAGAGGACTGGGCAGGATGAAACTGAAGACACCAGCAGTGAATAATGGAAACCAGGAAGATTAATCACAAATGAGGTCTGGTCTGTAGCATAGGAACCAGGTCAGTTTAATCAGTGGAATGCTGAACAGCTGTGGGAGACGACTAGGCAGAGGAACTGAGGAAGGGAGACCAACACAGATAACACAGAAGGAGCTGATCCAAACACCAATAAGAACAAAGCTGCTGGGCTCCAGCCATAGGATGAAACAAGGACTAAACTACACACAGAAAAGTGGCTGGTAAAAACTGAATCCCAGAATGCAGTTTTGACCAATTCTCTTGCACAGCTCCCAGGAAGGAGTTTCACAGCTGTGACTTCATAAAGCTACAAAACTTTATGCACAGCAGCTTTTTGTTCTCTTTACCTACAGTCATCCACTGGTTGCATGGGGTAGACAAGGCACATTAATATCGATGGCCGAGAAAAAGATTGCATCTTCGAAGAATGAAACCTTAAATACATGTATCTGTACATGTAACTGAATATACATAACTCTATCATGTGTAAGTAGCCTTGCACACTACACACCTACACACCTACAGCTGTTACGCTGAGGTGAGGGCGGGAACAGCTGGTAAAGGCTAGACCGTCCCAGTCTGCAGCTGCTCACTTCTGGCCTCCGTGGTTTTAGCCAGCGCCATAGAAAGACCCTTTCTCTTTCTATGGCGCTGGTTTTAGCGGTCGACGAAGGACCCAGCCCACGTAGACCGGGTTCTTCGAAGGATGCAGCCCCTGAGGCTGACTTCCGGGTCAGCCTCGGCGTTGGTACATTCCCTTTCCGGTTGATTTTGTCAAATGTAAATTTGTTTCAGTACTTGTAAAAGTGTTTTGCATCTTGTTAAAATTGTTTTCTGAAATGTATATTTGTTTTCTGAAATGTAAATTTGTTTCAGTACTTGTAAAAATGTTTCGCATCTTGTTCAATTGTTTTCTGAAATTTAAATTTGTTTTAGGTTTGTAAAAGTGTTTTAGATTTTGTAATGTTGGTTTGCACCCCCTGGCCACCGTATATACCCCTTCGCCACCACCACACCCTAAATTCGAGTGATAAAAATTACTTAAGCTTTGCGAACATTTCACTCCTATACAAATAGGTCACTTTACTTCAACACAAGTCAACCCGTTTTTCTTCCGACACAATTTGATCCCTTAAATTTAACAGTGTTGTTTTACCATTCCAATAACATTGAAAGAGGGAAGCTTTAAATGAGGGGAGATATCATGGAATTTGATTCCGCAGTGTCTGGTCTCTTAGGTCTTTGAACTAATCCTATACTCATGATGCGTTTGGGACTCATTTTATTTGCACAGTGTTGTTATGTGTGCTTATTTTGGGGGTGAGAAGAGGGTAGAAAGTTGGGGTGAGATCCTGTTTAATTTTAATTGGTTCTTCAACATCTTCAACACGAAGTGACATCTGTCTAACATTGCACGAGAAAACATTATGATGGCGCAGGATTTTTGTGTTGTGACCTCACGGCTCATTCTCTTTTTTTAGAGATATCACGAGAAAGCGATCACGAGAAAACTTAAATTGTTATGACTGATCCCAAGATAAATAGAACATGTTAATATGCAAACTCTGCATATAATGTAGTAACTATGCAATACTATTACATATTCTTTCAGTACATGAAACAATTCCTGTAAAGTAATTAAAGATGCTTAGTTAGATCCAACAAATGCCTGTGCTTTTTTTCAGTGATGGCTGCAGCACGTGGTACTACTAGGTACGAATGCATTGCACAATTTTACTTTTTTGTTGTTTCTGAAACTATGAATGATTTTCCTTCCACTTTACAATTACGTGCCACCCTGTGTTGGTTTGATGTATAAAATTGCAATAAAATACATAAATTTTGTGGTTGTAATGTGACAAAATTTGAAGACTCAAGGTTAATGAATAGTTTTTGCAAGGCATTTCAATATGTAGTACAGTTATTTTTCTGTCCCACCAGAGCTGTATGAGGTCTAATAGGTGACTGCAGTTACAAAAGAACACACTCTCCTTATACAGATCAGCTTTATTGAAATCTGCAAGCTACAAAGAAATAAGGTTCCAACACAGGATTGAGCTTTTTTAGCTGTTCTGCCAAAGAAAACCTGCATGGTGTTTGAAAGGAATAAATAGCCTGCATTAACTGTATCATCCTGCTTTCCCAAACTGTTTTGGTCCATTAGTAAGTTCTCTGAATTGTTTTTTTTTTCTACATTTTGAAAGTGCTTACACTGAGAGCGTCATTCCTGCAGCATTACAGGGAGAGTCATAACACAGCTGAATGGATTCACTGGTGCTTGACTCTGTAAAGGCCATGCTTTAAGGATCACCAAACATAACATTTCCAACCACACACACTATGCATTACAATGGCCTTCACAGAAGAGAAACTCTTGGTTCCTTTTCCGACGATAGGCCTTGCTGCAATGCTGTAGTTTCACAGACTTAATTAAAAGCTGGACCAGAAGTATGAAAAACTGAATAAAATTCTGAATAACTGTCAAAATTATACTATTTTGATGATATTCTGTTTTATTATCATCTTAGGTATTAACAAGTTAGACAAAAAATTAGACAATAAATTCAAAATTAATAAAAGTCAAAATTATTTTTATATATAAAAAAAGAAATTCTGGATTCTAAAAGAGGGTCACAGAACTCATACAGTTGTATTTCTTAATGCTATTGTAAGTGCTGTTTACTATCCACATTAAAGTATGAGCCTTCATGTAGATCTGCTGTAGCTGTATTTCCATTTAGTCCCACTCAGTTCCCACGCAACTTGTGTATTTCTTCTCTGCATTTTGTTCTGCAAATCCTAGGGTCTCATACCTACCAATGAGAGCCTAAAGAAAAGAGATTAGTTTAAAAAATGGAGCTATGGTCTGAGTCGTCCAGATTTGCAGAACTAAACCATTCCACATTTTAAAGTCAGCCACGAGAAGCTTGATTACCTCTACATCAAACATAAACTGTTTTGAAGATCTGAGTGATGTCAGTAGTATAGGGATGGTAAGGAAATCACACAAAATAGAGAGGTTGTAGACCATTTACAACTTTAAAAGGAAATACTAAAAATCCATGCAGACAAGCAGGATGAAGGCTTGGACTCGTGCTCATGTGTGTCAGAATCTCTTCTAACATGAGCTGTAGAGTTCTTGACTGATTGTAAATGCTGCAGGGATCACTAATTCTGTCCCATATACAGCACATTACAATCGGATTAGCTATAATGAAAGCATAAGGGACCTACAGAATAACTTTAAAATGAAGATAAGGCTCATTTTAGCAATAACCCTTACTTGTAAAACAGACAGACTGCACAGGATTGATTTCTTAACCCGCACGAGTTTGAGAAAATGTTAACTTAGTTGTTAGAAACTTGAGAATTGATTTGGACTTGGGGTGAAACACGTAAGACTTGCCTCTGAAGGACCCTATTCTGTTGTTTTTTTAATAGTGCATCTAGACTTTGATCAAATGGTTTATAATATTTTAATATTACATTTGGAACATACCAGCATTTAAAGGTATGGCTCTGTCATGGGTTAAAAGTTACGTCACATGCAGGAGTTTTTCTGGCTTTTATTCCTCTTCTGCAGCTCATAGTATCATGAACTTGTCTTAGGTTCATGATACTTCAGTCTAAAAGCAATTTTTAGAGTCTCACAAGCACACTCAGATTTATTTTTTCATCATGCAACCTTAGCAAGAGGTGCATGTGCTATTTTAATAAGCTTCTTTTGATTTGATTTGGTAAATTAACAATATTGATTGAAGTATTGGTTTTCCAGCAAAAGCTGTAGTAAAACAAATCTTATTAGAGTTATTAGAGATTCAGGTAATGGCAGTATGGCCAACTATTTTAGTGCATTTTTAGTGTTAGTTACAAAATACCTGTGTAAAGCTCTACTAAATTGTATCAGAATCAAAATCAGTCTTTAGATTCTGAGCAATCGAGTTAGAAGGTATCCAGATTGATCCACAACCTATCGTACTTAAGTTTCATTAAGGCAAACTGTGTTGAGTGTAACTGAACAAGCAATGGATAGGAGTCCATTTCTGTGCAGATATGGATGAGCCTTAAAGGTGGACTGCTCTCTCCACAGCACTCCATCCATCATACCCCTATGGTACAGTTGCTAGATGGAAGCTGCTGCTGAATAAAGGGCATTTGACAGCTTGCCTAGAGTCTGCCAAATGGCACCTGAAGGACTTCAGCAACATGGGGAGTAAACATTCATTGGTCTTCTGAGACAAAAATATAATTACTGGTTCTGAATGCAGGGCTCTACAGCTGGCAAGAACAGGTAGCATGTGTAGCATACTTAATCTCAGCACTGTGGTGTAGGCATTATGAGGTCAGCAGGAAACAACTGTCAGAAAGAATGTTGTGCATGGAATGCAAATGATCTCTGGATTTATGACAATAAATTCTATTAAACGGGTCATGCCTGATGATTAGAAAATAAATCCTAAATGTGTGGCTTGAATGAAATAGCTACAATATTTTTTGAAGCTGTGTTCTCTGAGGAAGTTGCAAGCAGTCAGTTTATTCACTGACTGCTATCATTAGTATGCAACCCTCAGAATTATTTGTGGAGAAAAACAGAAAAAAGTAATAATGGAATAGATAATGGTCAATTTGACAACCCATAGTTTTCAGTACCCCTTTAAATGGTACTCAAAAGAATTTCTGGTGCTATTTGCAAGGTAAATTAAAACAAATTAACAATTATATAAAGCTAAAAAGCACAATGAAGAACACGATACGGGATTCAAGCATATTGATCTCTGGTGTATATAAATAGTTAAAAGAGAGGTAGTGTGAAGAACATTTCAAAATTACCAATATGAAGTGAATGAGGTGAACCAGAAATAAGTGCTGGTGGTTAGCTATGCTTTGGCCATTTACCTCTAAAGTTTGAAATTGGATTTAGGAACGAAACTTTTTCATGCTTAATTACTTCTTTGTTCAGGTTTAAAAAGGAGTTGAATTTGCTAATTGATAAATTATGTGGCGAGGGTAACTACTGTTAGCAGTGAGGGCTACAAAAACAATTTACATTCCAAACACAGTAGTAACATCCTTTTTAAAAGGAGGTCATATAGTGCTGTGTAAGTGAAATATTCAGTGGGATACAAATTGCCAAATGTGACAGATGGAACTAACTGGCCTAGACCAATTCAGTGTCATACATTTCATGTGAATGTCATGCTTTGGATGTTTAGAGTAGGGCCAAAATGCAGACAGAAACCTGGAATGAGCACGGTGGAGGTTTAATAGTTGTATGGGCAGAGTAACGAGAGGAAGCCGCAAAGAACAATGAAAACCAGTGAGCTTATGTACTGAGATGAGAGTGGACAATGACATTGAATGCAGGTGAGTTGTTAAGGATATTAGTTACAGCTGTGGGTGAGAGCAAACAGGCAGACTGAGGAAAGGTAAATAATTAACACAAGGGAAAACGAACTAGACACGAAGAAACTACAAACTACAAGGTAAAAGACTAACATTGATCTAACAGAAATAAATCCAGATGCACAAAAGACAGAATACAAGAATAAACTAAGTACCTAAACACAAAAGAATGATCCAATAAGGCAATATCCTTTTGAAACAACTCAGAATGATCAAAACACAAAACCAAAACACAAGGATCTTATCAATAAATGTTTTTTTAGAAGATGGAACACTTCTTTAACTTTAGCATTCAGTGATGTTTTAAGTTGAAGTTTTTTTACTTGAAAGTGAAACTTGGTCTTAAAAGAAAAAAACAAAAGGTGTTCACGAGTCATTTTCCGAAGTCCCTGTCAAGTTGCAAGTCCTAAGATGAGTGAAATAAAGGTTCTCTTATCCTTCCTGTGTGATGTATAAAATTTACCTCATTAGAAATATTAAGGAACAATGGTAGAAGTACACCTGCTAATGTTGAATTCTGGAATTTATGTAACATTTTTATAGTTGTTTATTCTTCCCTCAAACCTTTTTATTACATTTTCTTCTTACTGTTGGGAAAACGTGTTAAAATGTATTGAAAACCATTGTCTGAAGACAAAAATGTTTCAAGGTATGTTCTAAATTTCTACATAAAAAGCGAAGTGCAGATGTGGAATGTAGTCACTGAAAGAAAGAATGTTAAGTATCCTTTTTTAATATAAGAGGGAATTATTTTTTGTTTTGATACAGCAGAAGTGTTTTTAATACAACACAAGCTTAACACAGCATAATATTATGTTGGCAGTGATTTAAGCTTTATTTTTGCTAAGATGACCCAAAGGCGTTTAATACAGTTATTACATCCATGTGTTCATTATTAAGAAGCTGCTATTAAGATAAACAGATCACTGTAAACAATTATAAGCTAGTTAATAAATCAAAAGCACCTTTTTGTAAGAGGATTATGCACATTTTATGTCAGAGCCATGGATTTCAGGTGAGATTTAAGACTGAGCCAAATCTTGAATCTAGAGTCTTCATATTCCAGATTTAAGGGAGAATCAAGTCCAAAAGCATGAGTCCCTGCAGACAACATACAATGAGAACATTGTACTGCAAAACAGTAAAACTAAGTAAAACTGGGTAGAGTAGGCCAATTATTCAGGCAAAAGTGTTATGGTGTAAAAACAAAAAGAAAACCGTTTCATATAATGAAAGCAATTTTTCTATGTTTTACACTGTTTTAGTTTTGTATCATTTTGCAGAGTTTCCACTAATTGCTTTACAAATTATGTTTTGAAGGACAGGTTTTGATTTCAGACCTCTGTTTTCATGAAAACAACCACAGAACTACCCATATTACTATCTAATGCAAATGTGAGAATGTAAAACTTTACAAAAACTGTGTTTACATGAAGCACTTTAAGGTTTTCTGTTCCTCAAAAGACAGAAAGAAGACTTAGTTTCTAATATCTCATGTAAACAGCCCATGTTATTATTTAGTATTATTATTTGTGTGTGGCTTGATAACAGTTTCAAGCAATACCAATATTAATAACTGAGCCTGCTTCAAGCCAGAACTGTTTATTAAATAACAACAGAATGTTACTTCCAAGCTGATTTTTTTTTTTTTTTCATTTTAATATGGATCCTTGGATCTATATCAGTTGGACATGTGCTTGTGATGTTTCTCTTTTTGTTATTTTGGTAAGTAAATTGAATTTTCATTGCAAGCACAGTGAAAATTCAAAAAGAGCACAAGTTATTTATGAACATTCTGAACCAAACAGACTACAGTTTTAGTTCTCTGTGTTTCCTGTGTATCCATTCCTCCCCATCCATTGTACTAAATTATAATTTTGCATGAAAAGTCACATATCTGGAACAAGACAGCAGTTAAAATGTGTATTCACTAGGCAGTAACTAACACTTGCATAACAGTTTCTCGTTTTTATTAGTGTCATGGGGCAAAGGTCGTTGTGCAATGCTTCATACCTAACACTGTTTGCTAAAAAAGAGAAAAATCATTTCCTTCTATGCTGTGTCAAAGTAATTTTACACTTGGTTAGCATTCAAATAAATTTCAAAAACAACTCACTGTTCATTCAGCTGACATGGGCTGCAGTTGTTTTATTCAGTGGAAGGAGATACTCTCCATCTTAATTAGCACAGAGATGGAACAAACTAAACCAAGCAGCATACAAATGTTCAGTAATAGCTTTTACTGAATTGAACACTATGCTACAAGGGCTAACATTCATCCTATGGTTGAATGCATTTAGCACAAATACCAACAAAATACATACAGTAAATGACAGTAAATTAACCTACAACTTCAATCTGGTTGATGTGACTTGGTGACTTCTCATATCTGGGCCATTGCTATGTTGCATTTTGTGGCTTGGCTATGGGCTTGGCCCTTGACTGCCCTGATGTTAGAGCTGTGTCTTGTGTCCTAATTTACTACTACCAGCAGGGGGGCTGCTCCAAGGCTTTGTGAGGCTGAAGCTGGCTGGCTGGCTGGCTGGCTGGCTGGATTTCTTGTTTTTCACAGATTTATGATCTCTCACTGCCTTCTGCATTATATATTCTGAAATATTATTTTGTATTAACTCTGTTTGCCTCACCAAACATGCTTTGTTCAAAGCATGAGTTTTATTTCCATTTGTTCTTCATTTAGTTTTTCAGTTACATGAAACATTTCATCCAATTTATGACCATAAACCCATCATTTCAAATAAAAAGATTCATACAGAAACAAACATTGCTTAAGGGGTTCAGATGTTTGCCAACAGCATTGTATTAAAAAGGGAGTAAATACTAGGTTGTGTAATTTGTTCCTATTATGCTATGTTGTTGCATATTTCTCTGGAGGCTGCAGGTTGTTTTCTGTTCAGCTATGAGGTGATTTTTGCTGTTAATTGACTGAAAATGGCCTATAGACTCTTGGCGGATGTGCTTTAAGCCACAAGATAAGCTCATCATAATTTACCCACTGAATGGGGGAATTTCTGTGTTTATTCCCTCATATTGTAATCTCATAGTAGGGGAGGCCACCTCAGCTAATTTTGTTGAAAACAAAATTATCGATCACAGCAATAACAGCCGTCAGAAGACGAGGCAGTATGGTATTTTGTTAAGCTTATCAGCTTGGTGAACAGCTCATAATACAAATGTGAGCCTCTGTGAATGGCCAGCTGTCTTGGTCTGCTCACCACATTATCAGTGAAGAAAAAGGGTATAGTGTTTCCAGTCTTAATTAAATGATATCCTCCACCCCACACCTCTTCAAGAGTGGACATGTCCTTAAGCTAAGTGGTTATTAAAACTGGCACAGACATATGAAAATCTTACTAATAAAACTGTAAATCTTTCTTACATGGAGTATCAATTGCTCAACCAAGTGGAGGGGGCTCATTGTGCCATAGTGTGAACTCAAAAGCTGGTGAAACAGTCATAGAAATACTCTGGAGACAGCAAGAGGATTATTAGTAGTAAACTGTGCCAGCCCAAACACAAAATTGAAAAGGTGTGAGGATAATTTAAATCCCAATGGCTTTAAGCTGCTCTTTTTAACTACAGCAATTTTTTTTTAAATATCATATTGTAGATGTTGCTTTAAAATGACATGTTAATTAAGATGTAAATTCTAAATACATACAGCGATTTCAGTCAAACTAAAGCAGGATATCTATATAATGTTCTTTTCTGTTCCTAATTAGACATGTTCAAATTGTTAACTCATTAGGTAATAATTTTTCTGCATGTCAAAAATGCAAAGTGCAAAGTAATCTTACAAGCATGATGCTGCCACCACCATGGTGTTCACAGGATGATGTGCAGTCACGGCTGGACTGGTAATTGGGAATATTGGGCATTTGCCTGGTGGGCAGATGCAGCCAAATGTGAAAGAAATTAAACACTTATTTGCTGAAGATTTGACTTCTGCAGCAACACACAGTAAACATAAACATGAAGTGGAGGAAGAAGAGAAACAGAGTGAAGGCAAACGGAGTGAAGAGAGAGAAGTTGACAGCATGGTAAATAGTAGCATTAGCAAAAAAATGAAGGAGGCAGTAGTTGTGTGACATTATTAGGATCCCAATATGTCAGTCAACATCATTACTGAGTTGTTTTGTTTAACTTTGTTGTTACTTTTAGTTAAGTAATTCAAATTGACTGTTGCAACAATAATGTGCTAATAATAATGTGTACATCATGTCCTAACCATACTTTATTATTGACATTAATATAAAACAAAACCTGATTAAGGTGAAATCACTGTGTGGTATTGACCATCAGTATTGATCAGTATTACAACCAATTTTAAGCCTATATATTTAGTAGCACCAATAAATATTGAATCCTGAAACAATGAACAAACTAAGTTATCATAGACCTCTAATGCTTTTGTGATTAACTCTCTAGACATGAATGTAGGTGATGGGCCATGTCTTGGTAGATTTGCAGCTGTGCCATGGATAGAATAGTCTTCTGTGAGATGCTGAAAGCTTGAAATACTGTTTCATGATCTAACCCTGCTTTTAACTTCTCCACAGCTTCCCTGACATGTCTGGTGTGTTCCTTGTTCTTCATTATGTGTTTTGTTCTGTACTGTACACTAGCAAACCTCTGAAGACTTCACAGTACAGCTGGATGCAAACTGATTAAATTACACACACATGGACTCTGATTGATAATTAGGTGATTCTAAATGCATTTGGGTATATTGGATTTAGGGGTATCAGACTAAAGGGGACTGTTCACATATGCACACCACTCTCTTCAGTTGCTTAATTGTTTGGAAACCAGGTATCAATTTCTTTTCACTTCAGGAGTGTGGTTTTGGAGAAGGACTCAGTTTCGGACAGGGAGGCAGGAGCACCATGGTGATATGAAGGATTTTAATAAAAAAGCAAAAACGTACAAAACGGCTTGAGGTATATCAACATGGCATGAAGAGGTCAGGACATGAGGCATGGGAAACAGTGGCCAACAGGAGCTTAAATAGCAGGGGAAACAGGTGAGTGGCATGAACACGATGAATAGGCACAGGTGGCCTGAATGAGCTAGATTGTCAGTGAGCGTGAATAGAAATGGGTGGGAAGCAAACTGGCAGGATGAAAGCATAAAAGCTGAAAAGGGATAACCCTGGGAAAATGTCTAACAGAGATCTAACAGGAAAATCTAAGAGTACAAAGAACACAAGAATGAACTGAAGTTGTGACACAAATTGTTATTCTCAGAACAGATAGAATAAGAAACTAAAATCTTTAGACACAGGATATGACATATACTAATGCCTGACCATTCACTGCTTTATATGTAGGCATTTAAATATAACTTCCACATCATAATCTTCTGGATTCTCTGTATATGTTTACAAAGCAGAAGGGTTGCAATACAGGTGTGTTTTGTTCCAAAGAAAACATACAGGCCTGGCTTAAAGTTCCCCAATTCTTGTGGGAAAATGTGGTTTAGTCAGGTATTGTTGGTATTGTTCTAGACATCAATCAGTTTTGTCTTATAGGTGTCTGCTACAAGGGTAAAGATGAAGACGACTTTTATTTGTCAACATCACTAAGTCCAGCCATACATTCACATAAAAACTAATGACTTAAATACAAGAAAAGCAAAAGTTTCGGAATGCCACAGCTGAAGTCCAAAACAAAAACTGACAGAATATTTGTAATTTGAAGAGGGCTGTGGATAAGAGGTGTCATAATCTGATGGACTTTGAGAACTTTTACAAAGATAACTTTGTAAATGTTTCAAGACAATATGTTTCAAGACAATTTGTTGTTTGAAAGACAATGTCTCCGAATGCTGAAATGTAATCTGAAGGTGTTTTAATAAACCATTAGCAGATGGCTGGGGACATGTATTATTCCTTTTTCGGGCCCCCCTGGAATAACATTAGCCACCCCAGTGGCCCCCCGAGATGTGATAAGCTGTTGTTTAATGACTAAAGCTGAACTGTTCACGTGTTGGCGAACGCACCTGCCTTTTCCGATAACCAGTAAATGCAGCATCAAACAACGGTTAGAGTTTGCCCTGCTTGTAGTGTAATGAACCACTGCTCTGTCTCTTAAGGCCTGGTAATGTGTATAAAACAGTAAGGAGGGTGAGCTCAGTCATGCACTGCAGAGGGCTGCAGCAGGTTCTGATCTAACAGGTGAGTTAAAGTAATTTGTTTAGCCTATTCTATCTGAAATTGATTTTTATCAATTTACAAAATGCTAAGTAAGCAAACCCAAAGATACAGCCAAAGTCATTAAGAACTATCTTCTTGTTCTTATAAAGAAGAACAAGACTTACTGAAGGTGATGGTATGGCCCCCACAGGGCCCTGATCTCAACATCATCCAGTGTGTCTGGGATTACACGAAGAGACAGAAGGATGTGAGAAAACCTACATCCACAGAAGATCTGTGGTTAGTTCTCCAAGATGTTTGGAACAACCCACCAGCCAAGTTCCTGGTTACACCAAATATTGATTTGATTTAGATTTCTCTTTTGTTCATTCACTGCATTTTGTTGATTGATGAAAATAAATGATGAACACTTCCATTTTTGACAGCATTCTTTGCTTACAGCATTTTTTCACACCTGCCTAAAACCTTTGCACAGTACTGTATATTTAGACCTTGCATACATGTGATATTTTAGCTCTCATGCTTACTCCAGCTAGCTGCATTCCACCTGTGAGAGACCCACTGTTTACATGTTTGCAGAAGTTTAGCACCCATGGCAAGCGAAGCGAGATATGTCATGTTAAAAATTTATATTGTTCTTAAGTTCACTTGTGAGGTACGTTGCATGCTATTCTATATAAAGTGTTTGGTTTTATGACTTGGAATCTGGTTTATTCGCATTTATTTTGCATTTATGGCAACGTAAAGCTATGTTCTGAAGGGAAGACTGTGATGCAGTTTTTGAGCTCCCCACTAGGGGCGTGGCCGGTTTGTGAATAATGTTAAGAACAGATGTAAACAAATGGTGTGAGAATCATCAGAACAGTGAGAATCATCAGAAGCCAAGTTTAGAAACAGTTTATGTAATATATTTAAGTGTGTGCATCCATAAGACTGGTGAGTTGTGCATACTGTTCTATAAGGATAATTTGTTAATTATGTTTGTTGTTCTGGACATTTTTGTGGCACTAGTGGCCTTTATTTAACACAGTGTTTTTTTGAAAGTACATATAAAGAAAATGGGGACAGAGAGAGAGGGGAAGACATGTGTCAAACATCGCCGGGGCCAGGACTCTAACCCGGGACAGCCGCGTCGAGGACAAAGGCCTTTGGATATGGGTCGCATGCTTAGCCCCCTACACCACCAGCGCTGTGCCCATTCTGGGCATTTTCTGTTAGCTCCTTTTACTTAATAGAATATATGGCTAATGAAGATAGTTTTCACATTGACTTGGTGATATTTATTACATTTAGTTGCCTTTTTCTAATTTGATCTGCACATAATAAGTGATTGAAACACACGACTCGAGTAATGATTAAACGGTATACCAAATATAGTTCAGGCTACAAATAAAGGCCTTTGGGCCAATTTGTCAGCTTGTGGCTTTAATATTTTATCTACTCATGGAAGGTTGTGATTACAATGAATTTTACACAAATGTTTTATTTGTGTATTCTGTTTTGCAGGACCACAAACACCCGTACCTGAATCTGATTCTTAAAGAAAGTGTAAAGCATCACCTGGCCTGACCCTGGGGGTCATAGAGGCCTTTAACCAGTGTACACTCTACAATTACCACCATAGTAAACTGGTCATTAATCTCAGAAATCAGCTTTACAGTTAATGCATTCAGTTATGTTTAGAACACTGTTTATCAAACACTGAATGAGCATCCATTTATGTTTATTTTGTAGTCTCCACGGTGCTGAAAAGTGTTTTGGAGATGCAAGGATCATCCAGGATGCTCTAAAAAGACAAAATACATATCTGCACTTATCAAGGACTCTTCATGGATTTTTTTACGTCAAGGTCTTCTACATGTAGGCTTTCAAACTTTAAATGCTGGGAAGGGTTCTGGAGACTTTTAAATGTTCTTTTCTAGTCAGTCTAAAATATAAATTTCTTAAAACAAAACAGAAATGGTCAGTGATAGGTTTTTTTGTTGTTCCCTTTATTATTCCAGCATGTTTTAAAGTCAGTCATTGGTTTTGATTTTAGTGTGCCACACCCCCTGAAAAAAATTCTGTAACTCAACCCTTGAAAGGGGCTGGCAATGATTTCACTGTTGACTACATTGTCATCCTTGCTTTGAAGATTGTCTCTACCAAACACACTAAAGTGATCGCTGTTTTCTGCTCCCTAGTGTGTCTGACAACTTATGTGAAATCCCACTGGGGAAAAAAGCTTGAATATAACAATGAATATAACAGGAAATATAACAATTTCTTGTCGAAATTCTCTGACAATAACAGGCACTGGTTGAAGTGCTAAAGCACTTCTAAAGCAAATCTGCATTGTTCACTTTTTAATGAGTCTCTTCTACTGTACTGTACCTGCTCTATGCAAACTAGGGCAACCTGCCAGGAACATTTAAACAGAGAACTTCTCAAGAGTAGTGAGGATACATAGGTTATTGTCTCCTTTTTTCAGTCACATAGAGTAGGCCATGATTCAAACTCTACTATAGCATATCTCATAATTCGGTTATCCTATTCCTATTTTAAGAATCTTGCTTTCCTTTGTATATCCTGCTCCTTGAGCGAACTGCTGGAATTTTTCATGGATTTGTAGCAGCACTTGTTCTACATTTGTCAAGATATATTCTCAATTATTCATCCAAATGACTCATGGTTTTGAGGACCCTAGTGCCTTTTAGGTTAGTCCCCCAAAAGTTTAATTTGAAACTACATCAAAGTAAGAAAGGAAGGAAGTTAGAGGATGAGCTGCAGCAGAACATCCGTGGGGTTTGGAAGAGCCTAAAAAGAATATAAGAAAATTCTGAGGCCGTAGGGTGAGTAAATGATCTGAATCAGTACTTCAACAAGTTTGATCAGACTCTGACCCCTCCTCCAGCTCAGTCTGTACAAATTGTAAAATTGTTTCTAAATTTTCAAAATCACCTTACTCAGTTGCACATTTCATTTAATGTAAGTATGCCATTTTTAATAATTGTACAGTATTTATTTTGCTTATGTTGTAAAATTTTCCTTCACTGTACGGTCTCCTCTTACTTTCAGATTTTTAAAATTTGTACTTTTGTGAGTACCTGTATGCTTCCATTTGACATTCCCTTTGGTGCTAACACACCTGATGTTCCCTTCTGTGGGACAATGAAGCACATTTCCATATTATTCTGTAATGAAAGTGCCGCCTCCTGCATTGCAAGAACGCCCTAGAGGTATGCTTTAAAAAGATAAAAGACAATTGAAAATATTTAAAACGACCAAACTGTCTGTTACCTGTAATACTCATAAAATAATTTTTGTATACCACTTTCCATTTTTAATCTGTTTGTATGTGCTCTTTTTGGTTCTCCATTATGCCATTACATACCTCAGATAGGTATCTCTCCTCATAGAGGAAAGATACCTATTTCATAATCAGAACATAGCTACTCTCTTTGATCCGTAATGTGGTGATTGATGATGGCACTTTAACCTGGAGGCCATGGCTGTGTCTTCGATTGTCCCGCAGCCATGTTCATCACATTCACTTATGAGAGACCCTCATTGGTGTGAAAAATGAATGAGTCAGGAGAGAGACAGAATCCTCCTGCCACTCTGCCACACACAGTGCACAGGTGTGTGGTTAGACTGTAATGGCTATGGGGAGATGATGTAAAAGAAAGCATATTGCTGCTTGTTCTGTTAATTTGGTTAATTAGATAGGAGTGTAATCTGAAGAGCTGATAGAATTTTAACAAGGGTGCAATGAATATATCATTTTTATGTTAAAGGCAGGAAATATATATAATTCCTTAGCACAAAGAACTCCCTAAATAATAAAAAATAGACAGACAATGAAGGAATTGTCATTGCTTGGTACATAAAATAAGTTGGCTAAAAATGTTCTGTGAATTGAATGAGCCGAGTGAGAAATTTATCTTGCTTCCAAAAATATGAAATTGTTGCTCATTCTTATTTGCTAATAGCTCAAGCTCAGTCAGACAAGAAGAAGACCATATGTGAACATTAATTAAGGTCTAGACTTTTGATGGGTCCATCTAATACATGAATATACTTGGATCTATACTTTTGCACTGTAGCTCTGGCTCCATCTTTAGAGTTGTTGTTGTGCTAGAAAGCAAATCTTTAGCCGCTTCTAACTGGTTTTCTTCCAGAATAGCCCTGTATTTACTGTAGCTTCATCTGGATTCCCATCAACTCAAAGCAACTTTACTATTACTGCTGAAAAAAGCATCCCGCAGCATAGTGCTGCCCCCACCATGTTTCACCCTTGCCTCACTAGCTCACAGGAAGCCACCTCGGGTGGTGTTCTGCTGCTGTAGTCCATCAGCTTTGCTTCAAAGTTTGAAGTGTTGTGGATTCAAAAATGGTATTTGGTTGCCGCAAGTATATTTTTAGCTACTGTTGCCTCTCTAATATTTCTAACCATTATTCTCTGACCATTGACATCAAGGCATTGTCATCCACATAATTAGATTTTTTTTTTCCATAAATTTTTCTGAAAACCAGAGAAGAATCACATCACATCACATCACATCTGACTAGATCACCTTCTTTCACATATATCCTGTTTCCCCTACATGGCTCATGGTTACAACAAATTTGTTTTTTTTTTAGGATTTTCTTTCAGCAATTGCTTTCTTTTTTTTTTCCGAGTACTTGTCGACTAATAGCTGTCCTGTTCTTACCTGTACAGTTAACCTCTGCAGCTCCTCCAGAGTCACCAGAAGGCTTTTGTCTGCTTCAGTTTAAGAAGATGACCTTGTCTTGCTAGGGTTGCAGTTATGTCAAACTCTTTACTTTCTCAACAATTTTCCTGATCTGTCAATGTGTTCCTTGGACTTCATCATGCTGTTTCTTCTCTTATGTTCTCTGTCAAACCTTTGAGGCCTTCACAGTACAGCTGGATCTTTTTAGGGGCATCATAGTAAAAGAGGCATATTCAAATGCACCATACACTTTTTTACATTTGTTAAACAATTTTAAAACCATCTTTTAATTTAAATCCACATCAAAATCTGATGCACAGCACTGCAATAATTAATAATAACAACCTTCTCCTCCAAATGTTACATCACCAGGACCTGATGTAAAAGTATTGTTACGTGTGGTGATATTATATTCAGAGAAAGGCTCAGGTTATTTGAAGACTAAAATATTGGAACAGAAATGGCTGTTTGCCAAATTAAAGAAAAAAAATAGTTCAACTGACATTTTTACTGGGCTGCCCGGTGGAGCAGTTGGTAGCACTGTTGCCTTGCACCAAGAAGGTCCTGGGTTCAATTCCCGGCCGGGGGTCTTTCTGCATGGAGTTTGCATGTTCTCCCCGTGCATGCGTGGGTTCTCACCGGGTACTCCGGCTTCCTCCCACAGTCCAAAGACATGACTGTTAGGTTAACTGGTCACTCTAAAATTGCCCTTAGGTGTATGAATGAGTGTGTGCATGGTTGTTTGTGTGTTGCCCTGCGATGGACTGGCGACCTGTCCAGGCTGTACCCTGCCTCTCGCCCATAGACTGCTGGAGATAGGCACTAGCTTCCCCGCGACCCACTATGGAATAAGCGGTAGAAAATGACCGACTGACATTTTTACTCTGATTCTTGTAATAAAGTTTAGAAAGTCCTTTCAAGCATAAATTTCCAGTTTAATATTTTTTTATTGTTCAAGTGTGAATTCATTTAGTCAGAGGAAAAAACTAACATTTATTCGTTTTTCCGTCAAGCTGCAAACTTTTTTTTTTTTGCTTTTCTAAGACACTTGTGAAGTTTTATACGTCCCTGATAATGAATGTTTTGAGGCTGTGTGAGTCAGGACTTTTATCCATGAAGGCAAACTTTGTTGAATGTTGTTATGTTGAAGCTTTGTGTACATGTCTGCAAAGAGATTTTGCTTATTCAAAAGCAATATGCAAACTATTTCTGCACCACCGTACTATGAAACATGCCTTAAGCCATCCATTTTGTTTTTTGACAGTGTAATATTTTTTTTCTTCTGTTGAGAAAATTTTCTGAGATGTTAGTAGTTACATTTTTGCCGTAAAGTCTTACAGCAAAACTTGTTCAAATTTTGGCACAGTTTGCATCCTGTACTTGTCCATGGGTGTGTTTTCTTCAGGTAGACATTGACTGCTGGGATGGGTTCTAGTGCCTTTGCTACCCTACACAGAGCACAACACAGACAAGGAGTACATCTAGAGTTTTGATTCTATGATGAAAGGGAAAGTATTTATTTCTATCATAGTTAAGTACAATTTCAGAAGTTCAAACAGCCATAAAATGCTTTGCAGAATGCAGCTAGTAATTTTGACATAACACATGTATCAACAACTGCTGGACCAAATTTTGCAATCCCAAGTAATTTCCATTTTTAACAATAAGTACATTTGATGAATGGGCCAGGAAAAAATTACTTTAATGTTAATTTTTTCCTGAAAGCGAGAGTCCCTTTAATTAACTACTACTACTAAATTCCTTTGGAAAATAGATTGCCATATTTCTTGAGTTAACCGTGTTTTTCCCGATTCATGCCTGAAACAGTTCACAGTCTACAGACACTCAGTTACTCTGTATACCAGCCATTTAATAGTTCCAGATCCTAGTTTCTCTGATTTAGATTATACCAACCCCTAAGGAGCTTATTTAGTACCCACAGATAGCTCTGTGACAGGTAGAGAAGAACAGTAGCACCAACCCAGTAATTATGCAATGCACCGCACACAGCAATCCAGTACACCACACATAAGCACCACTGTGTCCTTATCAGGATGCTCCAGCCAACCCTCGGAGGCTTGCTCAACATGTATCACCAAGTACTCTAGGCTGATTTAGTACACATCAGCATTCACACATGCCTACAAACTAGCCAACCCCAATAATATACTATTATGTGGTGGAGGTTTCTAATTTGCATTTAGATTTAAGTTCTTTTTTTTTTTTTACATTTTCTGTTACTGAAACCTGAGGTCCTGATGGCTTTTTATAGGTTCCTCACTTTCACTCTGTCAAAATGTTTGACCTCACAGGAACCCAGAGCACTCTGAGCAATGCATCTGACTTTTGTAATTTGATTTGTTTGACCCTCATTTCCTGCAGTTAATCCCTGAACAAAATCAAAACAAAAAAAACACATGCAGCACTTGAAGATAATGAGTCACTTAATGAAAACAATGTAATTTGTTTTAAATTTTAAGACAACCAGGATACAAAACAGGCTAAATCAGCTGTGAAATTACGAACAAATGTGTGCATGTGTGTGTTATGTTGACCAGACCTAACATCCAATCAGAATGCTTTACGGGTTTCTGCAGTTAAGATGTGATTTTTTTTTAATTTTTTTATTGATTTTCCATCAGTCATCATTTTAGAAATGCCTGTCTTAATTGCATGAGGACATTGAGGTGCATCTTGAGTAGAGTAACCCAAAACAGAGGTCCAAAAAGTCAACAAAACAGCTGGGTGTGCATGTGTACTAGAAGGAGGAGCATCAACTGTCATATGTAATGAGAAAGCTATTAAACTAGCAGATGGGCTACACATTAAACAACTTATTTATGGAAGATCAGACAAATGGCCCAAGGTTTAACAGATTGAAAGGGGAAAAAAATGACCCATCATTTATCTTCATGTGAACCATAGGATATCGCGTTCAAAGACTGCCTGAGTGTTTGCATCCAGATTTGTTCCATCTTAAGGCCTTGATATGATGTACCTCTTGCAGACAAGCACATGCTGTAATCATACTATTTTTGCTCCACTCAGACATATGCAGTTTTCAGAACAGCCCCATAGAGGGGCAATATTATGCTGGTTTATACACTGTCTACTCTGAAGAAAATAAAAAGAACTAAAAGGAATGAATAAGATATTAAAATGTCAAAACAGTTTTTGTATCTTTCTCCATAAAAGATAAATTCTCCAAGTGGAGAAAGCAGCAGATCTCCCCATACTGTATTTTCTTTAAATACTGTAAAAACAAGCATTCTTGTTGTTTTTCTTTTTCTTCTAGTGATCTGACCGTTCATTTTCTTAGTCTGTTGTGTATTTGCTGTCCTCCTTTGAAATAGATCATTGTTGGTGGTGACAGTCACAGAAATCTTGGTGGGACCAGGTACCCGAGTGCGTAGGTACAGATGACAGAAATGATTTCACGCAGGTCACACATTCTTGTGAACAGTAGAGTGGATAAGGAAGTATGAATTACACTGTAACCCCCCTTTAAACAAAACTAAGACAGCACCTTGACAAAACTGAGCCAGAGTGCAGTGCACTGCTATATTCATGCAATGGAACAGGATAGTTTCCAAAATGTTTTGATAATAAACAAAACTTCTATTGAAATTGTAATCATTCATTATCACTGTAGCAGCATTTCTGGGGTCTGTCTGTTGTGTGGTACTGCCTGGTAAGGGGGCAATGGTAGTTTATGTATGAAAATCTTGCGGCGGGCACCTGCATAGCTAGTGTCTATGCTAGCCACTTGTCAAGGGTACTACTTATCTACACCCACATAAGAGTGGCAGTTCTCCAATTTATCTGACTTTGAGCACTTGGAGATGCATTTTGCTCTTCTGTGTATGGCTCACAACTGGGAAGAAAGGCACACACCTTAAAATTGTCCATATGAGTTGTTCTAATCTGTTGTCTAAAGTTGTCTGTGTGAACTGTAGCCTCACTAGCTCACAGGAAGCCACCCCGGGTGGTGTTCTGCTGCTGTAGTCCATCAGCTTTGCTTCAAGGTTTGAGGTGTTGTGTATTCAAAAATGATATTTGGTTGCTGCAAGTATATTTTTAGCTACTGTTGCGTCTCTAATATTTCTAACCATCATTCTCTGACCATTGACATCAAGGCATTGTCATCCACATAATTAGATTTTTTTTTCCATACATTTTTCTGAAAACCAGAGAAGAAGATATGAGTGAAAACCCCAGTATATCTGGCAACAACAATCACTACACATTCAAAGTCAGTTAAATCCCCTATCTTCCCACTCTGATGCTCAGTTTTAGCTTCAGCGAATAGTCTTCCCCTCGTCTAGATGGATAAATGAATTCAGTTGCTACCCTATGATTGGCTGGTTTGCAATATGTGTTGAACAAATGTACAAAATAAAGTAGCTGGTGAGTGTATATGTATACATATTTACGGAAATCCAAGGCAGTCTTAATCTAGTGTGAAAAGAGCTGTAGTTTCTGACCTTGGGCTATAGAATTCTTAGTCATCAATGCTAACTAAGTGTCGAGTGCCTAGACAAAGACAACTGGACTACTATCCTTTTTTGCTTAAGAAGTGACACCTCACAGCCTATAGGGCTCTTCAATTCTGATCATGAACTGCAAGTTGCACACTTACAAATAGTCACTAATAATGCAGTTGAAGTCACACAAGAAAAAAAAAGGTTTCTCTGTCTACTCTTTTGCAATTTTCTTTTTATCGTCAGAGGTAGTGCATACAATGAAGACATTGCCATTGTTCACAAATAATCAACGACAGAGATTAAGAAGAAACCCCTCCAAGTATTTTGGAAATACAAATATGATTTTAAACCATCTTAACATTGATGCCCCTCTTTTTTATCTCCTCCCCCCTCTCTCAACGTTCTCATTTATATATAAAGAAAAACGTGTAGCCTACAGTATTCAAGATGTTTTAAAATATACATATGTGTAGAAAATGTTGATGAAAATGATCCCAGAGCATATATATGTAAATGGATACCAAAAACAACAAAAATTGAAATCAACAAAGTGGATGGACTTCAGCTGTTACATATCTTTTGCATATCCGTACTGTGCTCTTATTTTCATTTGTACACACTTACTTTCTTGAACATAGATACTTATCTGCCTTACCTTTTATGTTAAATGAAGATAGGGAAGGTTATAGATAACCGTTAACTTTCAGTGAACATTGGAACACGGATGCAAGATAAAAAAAAATCGAACTTTGTTCTCTCTCTTTTCTCTTCCTAGAAGCTACACCTGGCCTGACTCTGTGTCTACCTGTAACACCTTTCTCGAGAGGGGCATCGTCCGAGCTTCTGCTGGCAACAACTTAATGCTCACCCTCTACCGATGATCCACATGGCCCTGTCTTTCAGTGTTTAACCCTTTCTCTCTCCTAGACATAGCTACTGACTGAGCTTTTACTGTAACTAACTCTATGTGCTCTCTTCAGACTCTAAACTTGAAAACTGGCTCAGAGTTTATATGTTCTTTCTTTCTAGGTGAAACGACTAAAGGAGCTACATCCATTGACATTTACTTTTCCTTCCCATAGAAAGTACTCCTGGATCAGTGCTACTTTGTTCTCTTTGTGTCTCTGCTGTGTTCTCTCTAACCCCCAGTCGGTCGTGGCAAATGGCCGCTCACACTGAGCCTGGTTCTGCTGGAGGTTTCTTCCTGTTAAAAGGGAGTTTTTCCTCTCCACTGTCGCTACATGCATGCTCAGTATGAGGCATTGCAGCAAAGTCAACACTAGTGACTGTCCACTGTCTCTACATGCTCATCCGGGAGGAGGGAATGCTGCAAGTCACTGACTGGATGCAATCTGCTGGGTTTCCTTAGACAGAAAAACTTTTTATCCAATTTGAATAAATAACTAACTCTGACTGCACTGTTCAATGGTTAGGACTAATTGTAATGTATGTACCTGTGAAGTTTTGTGAAGTGCCTTGAGACAACATGTGTTGTTAATTGACGCTATATAAATAAAACTGAATTGAATTGAATTGAATTGAATTGAATTGAATTGAATTGAATTAAAATAGGCTGCACTGTTGCCTTGCAGCAAGAAGGTCCTGGGTTCGATTCCCAGCCGGGGCTCTTTCTGCATGGAGTTTGCATGTTCTCCCCGTGCATGCGTGGGTTTTCACCGGGTACTCCGGCTTCCTCCCACAGTCCAAAGACATGAGTGTTAAGTTAATTGGTCACTCTAAAATTCCCCTAGGTGTATGAATGAGTGTGTGCATGGTTGTTTGTGTGTTGCCCTGCAATGGACTGGCGACCTGTCCAGGGTGTACCCCGCCTCTCGTCCATAGACTGCTGGAGATAGGCACCAGCTTCCCTGCGACCCACTATGGAATAAGCGGTAGAAAATGACTGACTGAATTAAAATAGAAACTATGAGCATATTCATGGGAGGTTAGACTATTAAACCTATGCTATCCTGGTGTGATCAGGCAAGGGGGTACTGCATGAATTTTCTTGTTTAGTAAAATGGGTGTCAGCCCATCACTTTTCTATTCTTAGTTTGGTTGTTGTTGTTTTTTTTCTCCATTCCATCGTGTCCTTTCAGTTTGACTGTCTATTTTCCATAGAGAATATCCGGTTTTACTGTATTCTATTAAATCTATCCATCTGAAGATTAAATATGTGATCTTTCCCATTAGAAATATTCCATCATGTCAACTCATTCTTTCTATGTGTTCCCTGTCTTCTCTTATTTAAAAGGTAAGTAAAGTACTTTCATAGGACTGTCATTTGTTTCAGTGTTACTTGAAATGTGAGGAAAACAACCTAAAACAATGCCAAAAAATATTAACAGCATGTCTTCCTGGTTAACAGAAAATGCTGGTTTCAATTGCAGAGTATGTCCGAAGATGGAACAGATTCACAGAATTGTGCCAGCAGGCAAGGATAATTCTTGTGCTGACTGAAATCTTTGACTTAAGTCCTGGCCCTGTTTGAATTTGCATGCCCTCTCAGAGTGAATGCCCTAGGAATGCAAACACTGATAAAATGAACTATTACCCATAATTTGATTGAAATGTCAGTTCTAACACTTTCTTTGAGAAACCAACAATGGACCCTTGCTGTAAAAGCCTTGGAAATATAACAAAAACAAGGTTAATTCCCGGGTCCTATATCATCTGTTCATTATGAAAAGACAATTGGGAAGCTTTGCTGTCATTCGCAGTCATTATGTATATCTTTTGTGCATGGCCCGTGAGAAACATGCAGCAGGGTTGGATCAAAACAGTTCATTACTGCAAAATTACTTGGTTAAAAAGTATGTATTTTAAATAAACAAAGCTGTGTAAGGTTTCAGGAATTATTGTGGTACAGTCCTGTTAAAGAGTCTTCACAATTTACAGATTTCTTTTATTTTGGCTTTATTGTCATGCTTGTTTCATATCCTCAAACAAATGTTAATGTCAGACAACGACAACCTGACTAAAAATACAAATATACTAATCAACCTGGTGCCACCTACACCTAGTAAATCATTTTGACACCATTGCTGGCAACCGCTGGCAACAGCCTTGCGTAATATTATAGTAATAATAATAAAATTTAAATTTGCCTTTTACGTCACTCATGGACACTGTGCAGAAATAGACACAGTATTAAACAACAGTAAAAATGACAGAGAGTATGATTTCTAACAAGTGAGTTATAAGTCTTGATTTAGGGAGTGGACCAATATTACAGATGTCTGGTGGGAGGGAGCTCCAGATTTTGGGAGCAGACTGAGGTTGAATGCTCTACTCCCTATGATGCTGAGGTGACTGAAAGGCACAGTGAGGTGAATGGATGAGGGTGACCTACAAGAACGGGAGGGGTGGCAATGTGCAAGTGACTGACAGACAAGGAGGAGCAAAGCTGTGAACGGCTTAGAATGAGTACAGAAATTGTCAATGCGCATATATTTTTCTTTTATTATTATTGTTAGGTAGTCATTTTTACCTCCTTTGTGTAGAATAGTCCTTGTTAGTTAGGTGAAGGTTTTTTTGGACCAGAATAATGGTATATCAGAATTATATGGCTTGAATAAATCTTCAACAATCCAACTAAACTACTAAGCAGAAATAAAGAATACGGAAGACTAATGGGCTATGTACAATATAAACAAGTTGATTAAAGATGATTGAAAACCATGACCAAAAGAGTGATGCAACATTACCATGCAATGTTTATGTTTGAGAACCAAGGATTATCTTGAAGAATCTGGAAGTGAAGTTAAGTTAGTCTTGGAACTAACTTGGTCAATAATCAGCATACCTTTAGACAACCATTCACAATGCAAGATCAGATAAAATATTATTTTAATAAAATAATGTATTAAATAATGATCTGCTGAATAAAACCAACCTTCTGGATGACTAATTCTCAACGGTGTCTCCTTAGCTGCCTTTTTTTTATTAAAATAATATTAAAATAAATATTATTAAGGAAATGCTAAAATATTTAAGGGAATATTTTGGAAAAGAGCCAAATCTTTCTGGAGAAATGGGGCTTAATGGTGTTTACTTAGTTATCAAGTTTAGTAAAATAAAAAATACCGTCAATAAAACGGTTAAAATGCATAAGCACGGATGGCACGTTATGATCAATCTTCTGTGTTTAAAATCACCCTTCAAGTAAAGTTTGTCTTAACTTTAAAAACACAGAACACAAAACTGAGCACGTGTGCTGCAGATAGCCTGCTAGCACTAAGATAGTTGAGTTTCACACAAACAAAACCAAACTTCATAAAATGAAAAACGTTTAGATCATTTCAATCTAAATTTTTCTCTGCCCAAACACCTAACCTCGTATGTGAACCGTGTTGAGGAGGAGTTGTCCGGGCAACGACAACGTTTGAAGAAAGCTCTGTGAACGAAGGGTTAGCTTCCAGCTAACCTCCGGAGCAGTGACTGGGCGGCCGCTCTGTCGAGCTGACCAAACTGCACGTTACCACGGTGATGCGGCTCCTGATGTCCTCCTCTCAGACTGGGAAAACCGCTCCACCCGGCTTCGTAGAGACAGCGTCTCTACTGGGGACTTCTCTGGAACACAGTTTGCTTCTGCAGGCTTCAGAGAGAGGAAGTCAAGCAACACTTGTACCTTAATTTACCCCTTTTTATGAATGAATACCGGATACACAAACAGTAACACAGTAACACATCCGTACTTAACTCAGTGCATATGACTGATGATCGTATGACCCTCTCGGATCCAGTTGAAGAGTTATGTCTGTTTCCCAGCAAAGAGACATTTGCGTGCTGTCTCCCCGGCCAGCTTCGCACGGAGTCTGGGTGGAAGAGAAAGGAGGTTAAATGCAATTTATTTTGAAAGTTCCAGAAAAGTTTCTACCGCATCTTTTCCATGGCTGTGGGTCCCAACAATGGGCTATGTACAATATAAACAAGTTGAACAAAGATGGTTGAAAACCATCTCCAAAAGAGTGATGCAACATTACCATGCAATGTTATTTATGTTTGAGAACCAAGGATTATCTTGTAGAATCTGGATGTTAAGTGAAGTTAGTCTTGGAACTAACTTAAGCAATAATTGGCATACCTTTAGACTACCATTCACAATGCAAGATCAGATACAATTTTAATAAAATAATATTTTAAGAACGATTTGCTGAATAAAACGAACCTTCTGGATGACCAATTCTCAACAGTGTTTAATTAGCTGCCTTTAATTATTTAAATGATATTTGAAGAAATATTATTTTGAATAAGAACCAAATCTTTGGGAAATGGGCTTAATTGTGTTACTTAGTTATCAAGTTTGGTATGCGTTATGGCCCATCTTCTGTGTTTAAAATCACCCTTTAAATAAAGTGTGTCTTAACTTAAAAAAAAACACACACAGAACACACTAACTGAGCACATGTGCTTACAGCTAATTTGCTAGCACTAAGATAGTTGAGTTTCAACACAAACAAAACCAAACATCATAAAACTAAAAATGTTTAGATTATTTCATTCTAAACTATTTACTCTCTGCCCAACACTACCGCTTACGTGAACCGTGCTGAGGAAAAGTTGCCTGAGCGACGAAGATGTAGGAAGCCTCCACAGTGAACAAAGGGTTAACTGCAGCTATCCTCCGTAGCTGTGGGGTGGGGCAGCCCGCTCTGTCGGCCGGCCAAACTGCACGTTACAACTGTAACCACGGTGATACGGTCCTGTGGTCCTTTCTTCAGACCGGGAAAACTGCTCCACTCGGCGTTGTAGAGACAGGGTCTGTGCTGGGAACTCTGTGGAACACAGTTTGCTTCTGTAGACCTCAGAGAGAAAAGTCAAGCCATGCTTGTACATTAATTACCCCCGTTCATGAATGAATACTGGATACACAAACAGCAATTAATTTCTACTTAACTTAGTGCATATGATCGCGTGATCGCATGACACTCTTGGGTCAGTTTATGGGTGTTTGTCTGCAAAGAGACATTAGCGCGGCGGGTCCCTCCGTCCAGTTCCTCTGGGGACCCGTGTGGAAGAGGTCAGCTTGTTGCAAAAGCGGAGATTTTATTTGGACAGTGACGTCAAGGGAAGTCCGCTGTTACCCCTTTTCTTGGCTGTGCTGGAAGTAGGTTAATGTGATTTATTTTGAAAGTTCCAGAAAAGCTCATACTAGCCATTTATGTTGTCCCCATGGCTGGGTCCCAACAGGCTTTTAGTGACCAGAGTTCAGGTGTAGACCAGGTAACAGAGCAAGTTTTCACTGGAACAAGACAGTTAAATATAAAATTCACAGTATCATTGTAATAAGCAACCAGTTCTAATCTGGATATTATTTATTTTGGAACAGTGGGTATCTATGTTAATGTCCTTGATGCTCCGGAAGACGTGGTCTTTTAGAGAGAAGCCTTAAATGAGAGGAAAAAATTATCAGTAATGGTGAGATCGTTAGCAGCGCAATGTGCAGTTGGATGGAGTGAGACCAGAACAACAGATTAAGGTCAGAGTATGGCCTTTTTTGAGAAAGAATATCAGTCAATTGATGGAATCCAAAACTCACTAGGGATAAAGAAAAGACTCTAGTGAGAGAGAGATTGGGGTTGAATATATGTATATTGAAACCCCCCAACAAAATCACATACACTGTATGTGATTTAGTGACTAAAACAGCAAAATCATTTAAAAGAAGCATTTATGTTGCTTAGGCGGGCGGTTATAATTAAGTGATGATGAGTGGGTCCAGGCAGTTTTCAAGCAAGGAATTTGATAGAGCTGAAGGCAGGAACAGAGGTGGGTGTGACTTTCCACTTCAAGCTGTGAATCATCAAGAGAGCTTCACTGCAACCAGGGGTGCAGGGTTGGCAGATGTAAACAAGTCGTTGGAGTTGGAGTCGTTGAGTTGTGAAAAGCCATTAAGTTGTTCCCATGTTTTAGTTATACGGAAAACGTAACGAGATCCTAGATAAGATGTACCTTGGTCATAAGTGAGTAAGTATTAAGCAGATCAAAGTTTAAAGCAGTGGTGTTCAGCCACACTGGAGTTTTTTACCCATTCAGAGGTGGATTTGCAGGGGTGCATTGAATGTTTGCTGTATACTCCCAAGTGCACCTGAGCTTGAAGTCACAATGACCTCAAGGCATTTTCCTTGAGGGCTTTCTGGCACAGAACCAAATTAGTGGCTCCATAATTTATGGCAAGTCTTCCATGGCCTGAGACAGCAAACCAGCCTCACAACATGACACTGCCACTACCATGTTTGACTGCTGGTATGGTGTTCTTTTTGTGAAATGCGGCAGCACACCTTCCAAAATGTTACACTCTTGCATTATAAGATTATTCTCAAAAGCCTTCGGAAGAGAATTTCTGGCAAATTTGAAACAGTCTTTTGTGTTTATTTTGGTCACCTGTGGTTGTGGCTTTGGACTTCCGCATGGAAGCTCTTTGTTTTTTATATTGTTAAGTTCTGTTGTGACCTCCTTGATGTCACCACTGTGCCATGTGTTCTTTATCTGTAGATAATAACTGTCGCTGTATTTTGCTGGGGTCTCAAAAACTTAAAAAATTATTTTCCAAACCCTTTCCAAACTAAGAGTTGTCAGTGATTTGAATTTCTATAGATCCAATGACGAATCCTTACTGTTTGAGTTTGTATAGCCTACATCTCATGGCCAGACAGGTTATTTTTAAGAGACAGGGTTTGGATTGTGACACTGAACTTTCCAAAACAATTTGGTTATTCATAGCTAATTCTTGGGTTAACAACAGGGTGGGGGAGGGTGGAGGACCTTAGCTTAAGGTCCCCCACATGCTTTCTGAACCACAACAATGATCTGAAGCACACCAGCAAATCCACGTCTGAATTTGTAAAACAAATATATTACGACCAAAAACCCTCCAATGTGGTTTGCACTTCATAAGGCTGTAGAATAGTTGTGGTTATATACACATAGCAGAACTGTAGATCTTATTCAGCTCCAATGCCAGACAGATCCATTAATCTTCATTCCTAATGCAGACCTCTTTCTCTGTTTTTCCATCGCTTTTTCTGTAAACATCAAGGTAAATGTGAAGCCCCCACAGTGAAATAATCGATTTTTACAATCTGTTGCAGCTCATACAGCAACCTCTAAATAATACCAACAACAAAAAGAAGCAAAAAGTGAAGTGAGTGAGCCATTAGCAATGTATTCCCTGAAAGGCACATGCCAAGTGCCATGCCTTACCTCTTATTGCTTTGTGATGTATTGTTTGAAATGGAAAGAACCAAGCTTTTGCCTTGACTGTCATTTTTTTGAAGACACACACCATGTCCTATACTTAATAAAACTTCTGACTTATATGTTCAACTTTCAATAATGAAAGAAATTAAAATGTTAAAAATGTTACTAGCAGTAATAAAAAAAACTGCAAGTACCAGCAGATGTGTGTTGCTTAACTTATTCTGATGAGCAAAAATACTCCTTGTTAGATTATTTCTAAAAAATAAATTAACTGCTGAAACTGGTGCTCACATCATCTAATCTATTAAGGATTAAATTGCGGAACAGATGCCTGAGCCACCTCAGACTCTCGATGTGGCAAAGTAGCGGCTCTACTTCAGACTTTTCCTGGATGGCCGAGCTCCTCACCCTATTTCTAAGGGAGTGCCCGCCCACCGTGCAGAGGAAGCTCATTTCAGCAACTTATATCCGGGATTTCAGTCTTTCGGTCATGAGCCAAAGTTCATGCCCATAGGTGAGGGTAGGAATGTAGACCGACCAGTAAATCGAGAGCTTCGCCTTCTGGCTCAGCCCTCTCTTCACCACGACGGACCAGTGCCAAGTCCGCATTACTGCGGTGACCACACAGATCCGTCTTTCATTCTCCCGCTCCATTCCCCCTCACTCGTGAACAAGACCCCGAGATAGTTGAGCTCCTCCACTTGAGGCAGGAAATTCCCTCCAACCTCAAGAGGTCAAGCCACCCTTTTCCGGTCGAGAACCATGGCCACGGACTTGGAGGAGCTGATCCTCAACCCCGCCTGTTCACACTTGCCTGCAAATCACCCAAGTGCATTCTGTTGATCTTAGCCAGAGGGACCAAGAAGGACCCCATCATCTGTAAAAAGGACAGATGAAATCCACTAATTCCCAAACCAGACCCCCTTTGGCCCTTGGCTGCACCTAGAAATCCTGTCCTGCCGAAACAACAGTCAGAGAACTTACCCCGAATCCCGATTATATCATTATAAACATTCACAGCAAAAAAATGGTCGAATATGCACTTAAAAACATTTTTGCTCCTTCTTAGAAATGCCCATTGGCTCTAAATTAAACTGAAATTACCATTTATTATAAACAATAAAAATAATAATAGCTGCATGTGAAGAATATTAAGCTATAGAAAGTTAATTCTTATTGTTTGGGGTCACCACAGTTTTAATGGTTGGAGATATATTCAATGTCAACAAGGTTGAATCACATTGTGAATCAGCAATGGAATGTGATTAAAGAACGTTGGCAAAAAAAAAATAAAATTAGATTTGCATGACACTGACTCTTTCAACCTTTTATACTTTTGCACCCTGTCTAATAATTTTAATTTCCAACAAATGTAAAAAGTTAAAACTCATATCCTCAGATGAACCATAGGTCTGAAGCCTTGGGACAATACTGGTGCTCAAATACCTGCTCCTTTGCCCTTGATGTCCAAAGTGCCCCCTTAAAATGATTTTGTATAAAATGTCTGAATAGTTTATTAATGCCTGTTCGTGGATTTTTTTTTTACTTGAAATGAAATCACAACATGTTAGTTTTGGACATATAAAGCAAGCTCTCAAATCTGTCTCAGTATTTTTCATATCATGTAGAGTCTAAGGAATTTTTGGTGTTTGAATTAACATAATTTTCATTTTTAGTTGCCAATAAAAAAGCTCTGGCTCTATAGGTAAATTCCAATAACCCAGATTTTACTTTTTATTTTAAAGTGAACAGATTAAGTGAATATATAAGCTGTCTACAGATATTTTTTGTACAGCTGACAAGTCTAAAGATATTTCATTTGGTATTTACTTTGCTCACCCTTGGTAAATACATTCCTTTTATAAAACACAGCTTTGATAAAAATGAATTTGCCCCAGTGTTGGTTTAAATGAAAGGCTTGTTTCTGCCAAAAGAGAAAAGGGCCTTTCTTGCTCACTGAAGCTGACTTATGTTCTCTGGGAAACAAGAAAGCAACCTTGGGATTAAAGTTAAAATCCATGGCAAAATTAAACATGTAGTTAGTTATTTCCATGAATACTGTTTTAATTTCTGAATTTTGTCAATATCACTCGGTCTTTTCTCAAACAATAGTGTTCTAAGACTGTACTTTAATTAGTGCATGTGTCATGCACATATGTGGTATTGCTCTTATAGAAACAGGCTCTGCAAATGTCCATTTGAACATGCACAAACTTATAAATTCAGCATAGCTTGTAAAATAATGCTTTAAGCACACATGTTTTGGTTAACTGATTATGTTAGCAGTAGGAGCGTAACGGTTCACACATTTATTAAGTGAACAAAGTATAGAACAGAAAAAATATGTAAGACGGTGGTGGGTTAGGGTTAGGGATTAGGGTGAGTTACAGAGGGGTTAGCCCTAACCCCTTAACTCCCTAACCCTGGCACTGAGGAGGAGATCGGAGGCAGCGCTGGAGGTAACAGAGATGAAGATGTTGAGGTTCTCTTTGGAAGTGCAAGGATGGATGGGTTTAGGAATGAGGACATCAGAGAGGCATTATATGTGTTGGGGATAAAGCCAAAGAGGCGTTTGGACATGTTAAGAGGATTTAGACCCATACCTGAGGGTATGGGTCTAAATCTAATATCCAAAGTCTTCTATAATCCAAGGACAAAATGTGAAATCAATTTCTCAGTAGAGACAATGATTTGAGTCTTTCAATCTTTGGAAAGGATGTGCCAGGTCAATGTTTTTGTCGGTGTTATTAAACCAAAGCAATGGAGAAAAACAAACAGGTGTACAGAAATAGAAGTTGAGCTTGGGCTTAACCAGCCTCACATGCAACAAATTATTTCTGTAAGTTTTAATAGAACATAGTGACATATAGCACGTTTGTAGTTTTCACATCAAAAAACAGAGTTAAAAACAATTGAATGTAAATCGGAACCATTTACATTAAATTATGCAAAAAGAGAATAGGAAAAAATGACAAGTTTTTCACAAACCCTGTATTGACTGTTGGACGCACTGCTTTTTCTTAAAACTTTAAAGGTATTGTTTTTTTCATGTTTTTTTCACCACAAAAATAAACATAGATCAACAATAACTTGTAAAATAAACCAATATCGAAGTATATTAAAAAAGAAGTGTTTGTGAGCCAGATGATAAAAACATTCATCCCTACCGTATATGGGCAGTGAGATTTACAAAAGCAAGTCTGAATATTGGAATCTAAAAAAAATGGTAATTTTTTTATTTCTCCTTGCTGATGATTTTAATGTTTTTATTAGTTTTAAGAAAAAGAAAATCAAACCCAATTATAAAAAATAATCCTACTTGTTTTTCACCACAAAAACCAGAAATAGCCTGTATTTTAATTTTAGATTTTGTATTTTAAAATTAAAATAACCACTTTTTTGTTTTTATTGCTTTATTATTTTTTTATTTAGTTTAGTTTTAGTTTAGTTTTTATTTCTACTGATTTGTGATGAGAAAATCCACATTTCCAAAACATACATGGTCCCATCAGATTCATAAGGAAGATGAACAAACATACATGAACAACATACACAAAAACTAGCATGGCTGTGTCAAAAAGGTCACATGGAGCTTAATTTTCAGACTGTATGGTTTATTGGTTTGAGTTGTAAGAGTTAACTAATTAACTAATATATTTAATTAATTAGTCTTAGCAGCAACAGCTGTCTGATAAAACTATAAAACTATACTCATGGCCCTGGAGTTTGCTAAAGGAGGATTGCTGGTTGCTAATATTTTCGTTGTGACAAGTCATTTGTACAAACATTAAAAAAGTACTTAAAGATGTTCAGTAGCTGAAAATAAGTAAAACAGAAATCAAATTTTGCCAAAGCCTAGCTTAAAGACATGACCCAGCACATATTTTAAACTCTCATCTTTAAAATACTGCAGCTCCTTTTAAATGTTTGATTTGCAGGTTTTGCCCATAGAGAATTATTTTTTATTTTTTTTTATTTGTCTCAAGGAAATAGAGCATAATTTATTTGTAAAATAAATTTTTATCTCTTTAAAGGTATGTTTGTATTCCTGGCAAAAGTGGAAAAATGTTATTAGCTGTACCATAAAACACTCCAGTGATAGAGGAAACACCCCAGACCTATGTTGTTTGAAAACTGCCAAACTGAAGAAAATTACAATTTACCAAGATAAGAATTGAGCTAGGTCATAAAAAAAAAGGCCAGAGACATCAGTAAGCAACAGTAATGGTTCAGTTGCAATAGTCTGCACGAGTTATTTTTTACATTGTAGGTTTCTCAGGTAAATGGATCAGAGTAATTATGCCATGTTGGAAAAAAGAAGTTTAGGAAACTTGGGACTGAGATAAAATCACTCTCTCTGGTCGGCCAGTGAACATTCTCCTCCCTGGTGGATAGTCATGGGATAAAAATGTTTCTGAAATATGTAGCTTTCATAAGCACTTTTTTTGCCGGACAACTTTGAGTTCCTTTTTTTTTGGCACAGGTGTGTGTGTGCGGCATGTTTTGTTAATGTCTAAAGCATTGTACTATTCTCTACACAGAGTTTGCTTTATCTCCCCTTTGGTTGAGTTAGCTTCTCAGTGAAAAGCCAAACTTATGGCTCTTGGCTCACCCATTACAAGCAATAGTCTAACTAATAACCAATCTTTAATTGCATGTGATACTTTTTTTATAGGAGCATCACTACCAGCAGAACACTTTCTACTTAGTATATGCCTATGAAATGTATATTACAAAAATTTGATTAATAATGTACCCAGTCATGCAAGGTTTGTTTCACGCATTCATCTTTATTCCCATATTGTGTGATGATACTCATAACAGCAGATTTTACCTAACACACACACTGTTACATCTGATCATATACACCAGTTAAATTATATTGGCTTTGGAAACTCATTATAGTTTAATTTCAAAATACCGTTAGCACTTCATCTTTTGATTCTTCCCTAGTGTTTTTTCAATTTTAATTACACATATCCAGGGTAAAAATATACCAGTTGTTACTCAATGTGGAGTTTGCTGGCTAACCCGAAAAACAAATAATATGTTCAGTGTTTCATGTCATCCACCTGTGCCGATTTAACCAAGTAATGAAATATGTTTTGTTGCGATATTAAGCTATTTTAAATTTAATTCAGATTTATAAATCAATCAGTCATAAAAAAGAATACTACAATTCCACTGAGGGATTTCCTTTAAAGAAGAATCACAAATTTTGCATATTTCTCAAGATTAGAATTTGTTTTGGAATCAAATATACACTCTGGAACTGCCTGGAAAAGAAGAATCAACAAGAGAAAATAAAATTTTACCAATTATTACCTGAACAAAGAAACAAAACATAAAGACTAACAAAGACAACAACCCTAATTGTACTCTAAGTTAGTAGTACTGCTAACTTTGATGAGGTATAAGGTAGTAAATGTTTATAAAATATATATTTAAACTGATTTAAACACCGGCTGCACTGGTGGCGCAGTTGGTAGCATTGTTGCCTTGCAGCATATTGATTCCCGGACGGGGGTCTTTCTACATGGAGTTTGCATGTTCTCCACGTGCATGTGTGGGTTCTCCTCAGGAACTCCGGCTTCCTCCCACAGTCCAAAAACATGACTGTTGGGTTAATTGGTCTTTTTAAAATTGCACCTAAGGTGTGAATGAGTGTTTGCATGGTTGTTTGTCCTGTGTGTGTTTGTGTTGCCCTGCGATGGACTGGTGAGCTGTCCAGGGTGTACCCCACCTCCCACCCATAGAGTGGTGGAGATAGGCACCAGCTTCCCCGTGACCAACTATGAAAGAAGCGGTAAAGAAAATGTCCGACTGATTTAAACACAAGAATTATTAAATATGTGTCAACTTCTCTGAAGCCTAAAGGTAGAGGTTATATGAATTAATTATGAAATCTAATACCTACATAATCTGAGAGTGGAGATGGAGACCAGCCTTTATATGTCAGCTTTCAGCACTAAAACTGCTGGAACAGGAAAAAGTGCCCCAGTTGGATCAGCCTGGGCTGTGTTAGCTTTCATTTGACCGGCTTACATTTTCTTGCTAATGTGATCCCCATTGCAATCTCTCTTGGCTGGGAAGATAGGGAAGTCATGATCCAACTATAGTTTTGGCTGCTAAAGCTCACTCTAACGGAGTCAAATACGGAGTCAAGTATGCCTAACTATATGTCACACAATAAAGTGCTTGGTGGGACAAGGTCTCCACAAGTGTTTTATATGTGACACACTCCTGAGACCAACTGGTTTTAAGGAGGCGCAATGCTTCCACTCTCTGTGCCATACTGACAGGTGTATTCCTCTTCTTTGTCCCTAGTGTGGTTGAATTATTCAGGACCAAACAAATTCAAGAATTAAACTTAGAAAAATATAAAGCTTTTGTTAAACCAACAAGCAGGACCTAAGTGAGACAACAAGGACTGTTCCGCCTGTGGCCTGTGATTTGAATATTTGTTTGCTTGGTGGAGCATTAGAATTTTTTACAGTTTTTATTCTTGCTTTCACTTGCTTCCATTAGTAGAAAGTAATCACTGGTAATAATATCCTTGAAATTTCCCCCTATAATATTTATAAAATGGAATTTCAGGATTTACTTCTTCAACAAATATATAAAAATAAAGACACAAATTCCAAGAGTGCAATTAATTCAAAATTCAATGGATAGTTTAGGAATGCATGTACAAATAAAGTTAACTTAATTTTCCTGAATTGATTTTGATAACCAATGAGTTTCTGTCGTTACAATAATTTCAAGAGGCTGAAGATGAGCTAAAGACTTCTATTAATGCAACCTGGCCTTCTGAACACCTCAGCACAGCCACAGACTTATCTCCTTCATGTCACGCCACAATGATGCAGTAAGTTAAGCAAAGGATGCCGCCACACAGTATTGAGTGCATATATCTAATATACATGTTAAGGTACATCTATATTCTTTAAAGTGTTTAAGCCCACATTTTTCTAATAAAAAACATTTTTTTTTTTTGTGTGTCTGATGTAACATTCAGATTTTCTGTTTTCATGACCACTAAGCAATAATTCAACCTGGAAAGACTCACAAAAAGAAGACCGGGATGCAATTAGAAAAGTTTATTAGTGAATGTTTATTTCTTTGGCGCTCGGACCCCAGGGGAAGACGTGAATGCTGAGAATGACATGTGCTTGAATGAACATCTTAGGGTTAGATTTAGAGATGTCTTACCCCCTTTGATCCGATCCTGGTGATGGAGTGGAGACCTGAGGAGATTCGGAAAGAGTTTGGAAGCCAAATGGTGGAGATGGGGTGGAGGAGGGTCAAAGTTCCGCTGCAGAACGGAGGGTTCCATGGATGAAGATCTTTTAACACTAGAACTCCCAGAGCCATCAATTTGACGGTTTTGAAAGTTTGACATGCCATAACTCTGGTTTATAAAAACTCTTATCTTATATCTTATCTTTCTGTTATCCTGACTTTTTCTAAACCTGTGTCTTTTGTATTCCTATGTCTCTTTAAAAAAAAAACAAAGCAAATAAAAGATCTAATTATTTCTACCTCTAACTACCACAGCCGCTATTTTGACAGCCCTATTATTTACATAGATTTTTTTTTTCCGCGACTGAGTATACGCGCGAGCGTTACTTAGCAACCGCCACTCTACAACGCAGTCAGATTGTTGGCATCCTACAAATGGCTTCTAGAAGGATATTTTCTGCTAAAGAGGCATCGGAAATGCTTCAAAAATTACATGATCGTTATTCTGGGTCGAGAGGGATTCTGACGGCTCTTGGTCAGTATTCAGTTCCAGTGACAGCGGGTCAGAGAGTGAACCTCCCCCGGCTAAACAAACACGAATCGTCCCATTAGCAGGAGGTTGTGACGCATTATTTCAAGGTAGCAAAAGACTAGCTTATGTAACGATTTTATCATTTTAGGCTATAGTTTACAGATTGGTAAACTAATAATATATAAACTATAGAAACAGTGCCACAATCAGCGCAGGTTCAGAGATAGGGAGATGAGCCTGGTGCCCAGTCCCCAGCTATAAACCGAGCAATCCAGCTCCCTAGCAGGAGAGAAACTACAAATCAAGGTACTGATAATGAAGAAAGAAATAAACAATAAGTTAGGTCATAGATATACAGTAGTAGCCCAGTAGCAACAACATATTCACGCTTTACAGCGTTTTCATCACAAGACGAGCACACACCTGGGAAGGAGGAGGAAATAGGAAAGGATGGCGCTGTGTGGACAGTGGTAGGGGAGGAAGAAAGTAGAGGGAGGCGTCAGAGCCAGAACGCGTTGACAGAGCGCCAGATCCAAGATGCCCAGACCGTTTTCCTCTGCGTGGTGGATGCCGAAATGCTTATCCGCTTTCACGGCTGCAGTGTGGCTGAGGCCAGCAGAGTTTTAGGAGATGATTCCTCCTCGGACATGAGTGTGGATGAGCTGAATGCTTTTTTAAGGATAGTTTATGTCAGCGAAGTGAAAGGGGGAGCGTAACATGGAGCTGTCCAGCTTTTGGTCAGATTAGGAAAGCTTTTTTTTTAAATGTACCCGCTACTCTGTATTATTTTTCAGTACTATATATAAATACCAATAAAACATAATAGGTTTTGATCAAATACTATTATTAATTTTTGTCAAAAACAAAATTTTATAGCGTTAATGCGATGACGTCATCACCGTCCTCGCATCCAGAATGCTCGCCATCAAATTGA
Organism: Crenichthys baileyi; assembly: GCA_036173005.1. Taxonomy (NCBI): domain Eukaryota; kingdom Metazoa; phylum Chordata; class Actinopteri; order Cyprinodontiformes; family Goodeidae; genus Crenichthys; species Crenichthys baileyi. Next base: position 192,581 of record JAHHUM010000704.1, on the reverse strand, counting down.
CGGGCTTGGGAGTTCTAGTAGAGTTAGAATTCTGGGAGTCCTAGTGTTAAAGCGGCCTTGAAGGATGATTGGCCGGGGAGAAACGTAGACTTGACTCTGATTGGTGGAACAGAACCGCATGGAGGAGTAATTAGACGAAGCTGAGTCTGGTGGTGAGTCTTCCACGTTGAGTTTTTGTTTAAACTCCATTTCAACCTGGAAAGACTCACAAAGAGAAGACAGGGATGCAGTTAGAAACGTTTATTGGTGAATGTTTTTTTCTTTGGCACTCAGACCCCAGTGGAAGACGCGAATGCTGAGAATGACAATTAACATCTTAGGGTTAGATTTAGATATGTCTTCCCCCCTCCAAAAAATAGGGAAAATGAGAAAAGAGAAAGGAAGGGAAGTTATTGAGGTTTACAAAGATTCGCATAACGGGCGTGAAGAAGGGAGGATTTGAGCCTAGAGAGAAGAAATAGGTTAGTGTGCCTGACAAGGCGTCGATGGGGCTGAAGATCTAAGAAGAAATGAAAAGAATTAATTAATGTTCTGAGCCTAGAGAGAAGGAATAAGTTAGTGTGCCTGACAAGGCAAGATGGGGCTGTGCCTGATGAGGCATCGATGGGGCTGAAGTTCTAAGAAGAAAGGAAAATAATTAATTAACGTTCTGAGCCTAGAGAAATCGAATTAGTTAGTGTGCCTGACAAGGCGTAGATAGGGCTGTGCCTGACAAGGCACAGATGGGGCTGTGCTTGACAAGGCGCAGAAGGGGCTTAAGATCTAAGAAAAGAAAATAATTAATTAACGATTGGTGCCTGTAGAGGAGAAAAATGAGGCGGAGTCTGAGAAGAATAGGCGTGAAGATAGAATGGATCTGCAGCTGAAGGATGTCGAGGGATGAGGATCTAGGAGGATTAAAAAGGTTAAATCAGCAAACTGATTAGAAGGAAGAGACAGATCTAAAAGACCAACCACCACCAGTTAGTGCAGGAAGCTCATACCTAAAAGCTTGGAGATTGTTGAACAGCTAGCACAGAGTGGAAGTATGGCGACCGTGGCTGAAGAAGCCCAACGGCCGAGTTGATGGAGGGAAGCTGTATAAACGCTTTGGTTGCTGATGTATAGGCTGCTCCAATTCTAAGTGACTTGAGACCTGACTAGGAGGCGGGTTGTACTAGTCTAAAGATGCATCAAAACTTAAAGAACCAGGAGGCAGACATGGGGGCTCCTTCTTGAGTGAGAAAGAAGGGCATGCTGGGCGAGCTAAGTTTGCAATTTTTTAAGAATGGATTCAAGCATGCTTGACATGGGCAGAATGGGCCATCGAGGTGAACAATAGAGATGAAACAAGGGCTTTTCCCTTTGGTATGTTAGGGTTGAGTTTGAAATGATCAGGAAAAAACTTGAGGTCTGAGAAGGCTACATTTCTAGATGGATCTAACAAATTGATAGGGGAAGTAAATTCACCTAACCTGAGAAGCCCGTAGAAGGCTTGAACATCATAGTGTTAAGATTAGATATGTCTTCCCCCAAAAAATGCCGAGCAAGACCGAGCTGAAAGATATACGAATGAAGGGGAAGAAGAGTGGATGAAGTGAGCCTGACAGGCGCAGAAGAGGAAGGATGAGAAACTGGCTAAGGGACATGGGAAAAGGAAACATGACAAGAAGATGAGTGTAAGAGGTAAGCAGACCCTAACGCGTGGAGGAGAAAGGACAAAGCTGACTGAGCTTGGAGAGGGAATGGTACAATCTGATTGGCTTGGAGGATGTAGAAACAGCTGAGCCTGATGAGAACAGAGAGTGAGACCTGTCAAGCCTGGCAAAGCATGGAGGGGATATGAAACAAACCTGACTAGGTTAGAGGCTGCGGACCTGAGCGAGCCTGGCACGGAGTAGAGGGAAAAATAATGAAAGCCTGACCAGGCAAGAGGATGAGAACTTGCAGAACCTGACGAGGTGAGCAGAAGATGAGACTTGGATGAGCCTGACAAGGCGTGGAGGGGGAAATGATGTAATCCTGATAAGGTGTGGAGGCCTGACTGTAACAGACAAGGTAACGAGTGAGGGATCGGCTTCAATGAAGGGGCGCGAAAAGGAAAAGAAATAGCTGCGCCGGACATACACTTCAAAGACTTAAATTAAAGGTTCGGAGTAGTACTGGTTTCTCTTACCTTTATATTAATTTCATGAAAAGTTATTGTTTCTCCCATACCTGACTCTCTGAGGGGCTCACTGAGGGGCAGATGCACAACGCTGTTAGCAGCTGCTAAATGTGCAAACCTAATCTTGCAAGTGCCACCATTTCTAAAAGACATAAAGATAGATCTGCTCTACTGAGCAAATATGGCTTCCTACACTGTTGCAGATTCCCAACATAATTGAGTTGTCAACTAATCGATCTCAAATCAGTTTGTCTTATGCGGATTGAGTGGAGAAAATAATATTTGAAAAAACTGATGGTTATGTCTTCATGCTACTAAAGCTTTGCATTATGTGTGACTCTTCAGTCACACTAAGAGCTTTGTGCGGAGATCGAACCTTGAGGAACTCTGAAAGCTGTATGAACCAAAGTCCAAACTGGTTTACTGTGTGGGCCAACGATGAGTGGACCCTTAAATTAGACACTCTTGTCCAGTTCTTTAGATTTGGACTGAGGAAACTGACTGTCCAAGCGGTCCTACAACTTTAAATATCTCCAACATTTGTTGGAGTAGAACTCCAAAATATAAACATGAAGCCCTTCTTTTAATACTGAGAGAGCAGCAAACTTCAATGAGTGTTAAAGATTAATCAGCTTTTTTGACAATGTGAACAATGATTTCTTATTCTGGAGACTGGATTAATGCGCTGCCCCTGCAGAATCTAGGAACAGAGCCTAGGTGGGACGTTAGAATGTCTGGGAGAATAGAATCTGCCTGAGCGAAAAAGAGAAGTGAGAAACACTGAATGACTGAAATGTAGCTGAAGGTTTGAAAAAAGGAATGGAAAAAAAATGGAGTGATGCATCTCCCTTAGAGACAAGCAAGGCAGGGCGTTAGCGAGGTGAACGGCGGTGAGAGGGGCCGAGGAGCGGGTTGGGCGTCGGTACAGCGGAGGAGAGGAAGCTGACGTGGCCAAGTTGGAGGCCAACTCCGGAGATGTTGAGTGAGATGAATGGAGCGCTGGAGAGAATCCATGAATGATATGCATGAAGCAGAGAAGATTGAGGGATGACTGGAGTAGAAGAAGACGTCGAAGCTTGAGGTGCGGGAGGATCGGTTTGAGAGACAAAGATCAGAGGAGAAGCTGCATGCAGAAGACAGGCAGGAATGTGCAGCGGGAGCCAGGGTGGAGGAGGGAATGACGGAGAATGGACGCCAAAGCGGGAGGCCAGGCGAACGGTTCTGCGAGGAAGGAGGGCAAAGATCCGTCGCGAACAATGCGAGGAGCGGCCAGATCATCAGACTGAAGTTGAACATGACGTGGCTGAACGTCAAAGTTCAGCTGCAGAACGGAGGGTTCCATGGATGAATATCTTTTGAAGCGGCCTTGAAGGATGATTGGCCAGGGAGAAATGCAGACTTGATGCTGATTGGTGGAGCAGAGCCGCATGGAGGAGTAATTAGACGAAGCTGGAGGTGATGGTGAGTCTTCCATGTTGAATTTTCGTTAAACTCCATTTCTCAAAATTAACAGAAATAAATACTTCATAAATATCATAATATAAATATGTATTTTTTCATCTCTTTTCTTGGCCTTTCAGACATACCATATTATGAAGCTGATTGTCTGTATGTGGTAGGGCAGCTTTGCCTTATAAAAAGGATATTTGGAGATGGTATCCTCATTTTATTATGATTGACTTTAATAAATCAGGGCTGCATCTGGCATCAATGTAGACAGGTCACATTAATAAAATAGGAACATGTGTTTGCATGAACTTCAACCTTTTCATGTATTTGGGTGCGTGAGTGTATACTATGTATACTATGTTCTTTCTGCAGTGGTGAAAAAACAGCTAAAATATCATTTGAAATAAAATTATTTTAGAAATGTTTGAAATGCTGTTAGTAAGTAATGTTTGCATTACTTTCTATATAACAGAATGAAATGCCTTTTTTCTTGCTGAAAATATATGAAAAAATAGAGTAGCAACGTAACTGCATTGAGGTATAACTCTGGCCTTTGAAATCCAGTCAAACTGTGAAGTTCTGTGAAATCAAAGCCCTTTATTCAAACTAAACCTGAATCCAACACTTTTTATCTCTAGAACAAGTTCCTTTGTCTACTTGTTCAGCATGAGTCAAATACCCACTGGAGTTATGGCTTTATTTCTGGTCTAATAAAAGCAGAGCTCTGACTCACCAGGGAATTTAGCTGTTTCTCGTAAAGTAAATTAAATGCTTCGCTCACATTCTGTTCTCAACTTCTCTGCAGGGAAAACAGATAAAGGAACTTGATGTAGTAATTATAAACATACTTTATCACTTTCCTCTCTCCTTCACGTAGTTGCGAATGGTGACGGGTTATACTTTTGCAAACCTTGTAAAAAGAACATCCATACCAAAAAAGTTTTTGTTACTTACTTACTTGTTGGAGATCATCCCCCCAAAAAAATTATATCCCTGAAGAAAACCTGCATCGCTCCCTGCTAGATTCAACCAGTGGCTAAATTTTACTCCGAGCTGTTTGGACGTATTATTTTCTTAGGTTAATAAACACACATCAAAAGTAAAAAGCCTGAGGGTTGAAGCATTTTTCCAGATTTTTTTATTTTTTTAATTTTATCAGACTTATCCAGCTGTAAATCATGTAATTGGCTTCAAGATATGAACAGACTCTCTACACATTGCAAGAGAATATGACGGCCATTTAACAACTGACTTGTTAAGTATATCTACAGGGTCTGTTAACATCCTGACACTGTTCAGTAGGGTTTGTGTGGGTTTTGGAAACATAAAATACTGCCTGTGCAAACATAGACTGTTTTGATGTTTGCTGGTTTTGACATGCTGCACATACATTTAAAGATAAGGTATAGTTGATTTGCTTGTGTGAAATGGTGTGTAGAGAACAAAATCACTTATTTCTATTAAGTTGTGGTTTATCGAAAGTAAAGTATGAACTGTATATTCAAAATTCCTTAAAATGAAAGTGAGAGCTCATCAAGGATTGTATTTACTTACACCATAGAGTAAATCTGCTAGACTTTTTTGTTTTATCATTTAACTTTAAAGTAGAAAATAATGAAACAAGAACTGAAATTTACAAACTGAATCCTTGTCAAACTTCAGAGCATGTTAAGTGCAGATCAAACTGGCTAATTAACTTCATATTGGTGTCCCTGATCCTCTGCACCCCGGTGCATGGTCCTGGCAGCTGTGTTGCTTTCATTTTTCCTCTAACATGCAAAAATTTAAACTTCTGCAAGGCTCTGAAACCAAAAGCATCTTGACCTTGGCAGACTGGTTTTAGGCTTTGCTTATTATCCACTTTCATTGAAAAAAAAACTTTATCTGACTGATGTTTTAGCTATTTTGACTGTTAATCCTTTTGGTCTGCATCTTTTTTCTTTAACATTTTTTTTCTAAGAAAATATCTATTGCATGTTTTGATCTACATAGCTCTTACTGATACACTGGAATGTATGTGTTCTATCTTACATTAAAACCCTCCCAAATACAGCTGAAAATTTTTAAAAAGACATTTTTAGCATGTCAAATTCAATATCATTTGCTGCATTTAGGCAAACAAATTCGCTTAGAACAGTAATTAGTAAACAGTTCATTGAATCACATTGTAAGAGCAGTTTTTTAGTCAAGCCCTCGGGGGTAAATGACTAGGAAAGTTTCCATGAGGTGCAGCAGTAATTTATGCCAATTTCCGTTTATGTCCTCTAATGCTCGGTACTTTTAAATTTCCATCCCCACAACATTATCCATCACTGTGTGACTTGGCTTATCCACAAAACAGGAAAAGTCCAGACTGCAATGAACAATTAGGTCTGCAGAGAGGATCATCGGGCTCACCTTACCTCCAACCCTGACTTTACAGGTCTAGGGTCGGGAAATGGATAACACCTCCACAGACCCTACACATGCCGGACACAAACTAAACTAGTTTAGACTTTTACTTTCAGGTCGGAGTTACAGAGCGATATTTGCAAAAACCAGCTGCCACAGAGACAGTTTCTTTCCCAATGCTCTCTCTCATGAGTACCTTGCAGCCTGATTAATCAGTTACTCCGTGAAAGTAAAATTCATTCTTTGTGCACACCACCTTGGCCAATAAGCTGATTCTGATAATATACCAATTTTTGCCTATTAAAACTCATGAAATTCTCCAATGGCTTTTCATTTTGGTGATGTATGCCAAAACTTTCTCGAGGCGCCCCTGCTTAATATTGTTCTTTTTGTTTCTTTCAAGTTGTTTTTTTATTGAAATTGTAATATGTGTAATTTGAAATACAAAATGTGCTAATTCTGTCCTCAGAAGGGAAACTAAAACTTAGAGAATCCCACTGACAGGTCTGATTTGTTATCTTTAAATTTTGCTTAGTTGATTTAAACTGTTTGACAAATCTTAGGACCAAAGATGAGAAAAACGGGGAGGAAAAAAAAGGTAAAATATTAGACAGAGAGATTGTCCGTGCAATCATCAGAGTAAACAAAGAGAAACAGATGAAATATCTAGCTAAACTCAGTAATTCAATAATACTTTATTCATCCCAAAGGGAAATTTAATGTTATTGTAGCTCATATTATGCAGGTTTCTTCAAAGAACCGTTGTAGATGCTGATGGCTGTGGCCAGGAAGGATCTCCTGTAGTGGTCTGTCTTACAGCAGATCTGAAAAAGCCTCTGACTGAAGACATCTTGTTGTCGTACGACAGTCTCAGGAAGAGAATTATGGAGAACTCCTCAGGGTTCTCCATAATGTTCTTAATTTTATGTAGAATCCGCCTATGTACAATGATTGCAGAGGTTCCAGAGGAGTTCCCAGAACAGAACCAGCCTTCTTTATTAGCTTGTTGAGCTTGTTCAAGACCCTGGCTCTGATGCTGCTACCCCAGCAAATGATGGCAGAAGAGATCACACTCTCCACAACAGATTTATAGAAGATATGCAGCATCTTGCTGGAAACACTGAAAGACCTAAGCGTCTTCAAGAAGTACAGTCTGCTCTGTCCCTTCTTGTAGAGGGCTTCACAGTTGCACCGCCACTCCAGTCTGTTGTCTAGGTGAACAGCGAGGTATTTATACTAATCCACCACCTCCTCCTTTTTTCCCATGATGTGAAATAGTGTTTGACCTATTCCTACAAGGCATCATTTTCTGATTTGTTATAAAATTATTTAATGTTCTGTTAATTTCTAAAGCTTACAATGGTATCAGCTAGCATATTTTGCACTGAATGTAGGTTCTAAAAAGGTGGAGTTCAGATGCTACAGAGGGTTTGTCAGCCTGTTGACCATGGCAAACTAGCCAGGAGCATTAGTAATGTTTTTTGATGATTTCAGAAAAGAAGGATTCACTTGCATTGTTCTTTAGGTTATATCTATATATATTTCACTTTATAGATGTCACAGTGAACCTGGAGTCCAGTCTTTTACCACTTTCGTTCAGCTTTTTTTCGTTTCTTAGTGGGGGAGCTTTATGCTTGCCTGAGACAAACTTTACCAATAGAATAGAATCAACAATGTCTTAAATTTTACAATAAAAGTTATCCATTAGCTCATTTCCTATGTTACACAACAAAGTGGGAGAGTAAATGTGGTTAAAGGTTTCAGTAAAACTGTATCTTATGTTAGGAACAAAGAATGTTGCAGCAGAAGGAGGTACTTTTTTGGAAAAAGAATCAGATGCCAGGACCTCTAACACATAATACACGTATGGCTTCATGTCTGATCCTGTTGAGAGTCATATGTAAGGGTCACGGTTAACAGGACACACTGTTTATATTGACATTCGACTTGTATCCCAAGTGATCCAGAAGCTCTGTAACAAAAGATATACCGTAAGGCAGGGAAGCTCTAATAAATGTGGCTTCTGTAAATTTTTTGCATATTTGCATATTTAAATGTAAATGATCCTCTTAGTTGTATGATATAAAAGAAATACTACAAATGAAGCAAGGCCTTCAAGTTTGTTCCGGTTGTAGCATCATGCTGTGCTGTTTTTCACATGTAAATGCTCTGTCCTAATTGAAGTCGTTTGCATAAAGTGATAAATTCCAACTCCTCTATGAGTCCCAACCACGAGCAGTGCTAACTATTTTTTTTACATGTTTGGTTTGGCAAGTATTTTTTCATTGCATCTTTTATCGTACTCATCGTCTTCCGCTTTATCCGGGACTGGGTCGCGGGGGCAGCAGACTCGGCAGAGACACCCAGACGTCCCTCTCCCCAAACACCTCCTCCAGGGGGAGCCCAAGGCGTTCCCAGGCTAGCCGAGAGACATAGTCCCTCCAGTGTGTACTGGGCCGTCCCCTGGGTCTCCTCCCGGTGGGACGTGCCTGGAACACCTCCCAAGGAAGGCGTCCAGGAGGCATCTGATATAGATGCCTGAGCCACCTCAACTGGCTCCTCTCGATGTGAGGGAGCAGCGGGTCTACTCCGAGCTCCTCTCGGATGGTCGAGCTCCTCACCTTATATGTGAGGGAGTGCCCGGCAACCCTATGGAGGAAGCTCATTTCAGCCGCTTGTATCTGGGATCTCGTTCTTTCGGTCATGACCCAAAGTTCATGGTCATAGGTGAGGGTAGGAACGTAGACCGACCGGTAAATCAAGAGCTTCGCTTTTCAGCTCAGCTCTTTCTTCACCACAACGGACCGGCACAGTGCCCACATTTCTGCGGCAGCCGCACCGATCCGTCTGTCGATCTCCCGCTCCATTCTACCCTCACTCGTGAACAAGACCCCGAGATACTTAAACTCCTCCACTTGAGGCAGGACTCCCCTCCAACCTGAAGAGCACAAGCCACCCTTTTCCGGTCAAGAACCATGCCCTCGTACTTGGAGGAGCTGATCTTCATCCCAGCCGCTTCACACTCGGCTACGAACCGCCCCAGTGCATGCTGTAGGTCTTGGCTAGAGGGGGCAAGCAGGACCACGTCATCTCCAAAAAGGAGAGACGAAATCCACTGGTCCCCAAACCAGACCCCCTCCGGCCCTTGGCTGCGCCTAGAAATCCTGTCCATAAAAGTTATGAACAGGACCGGTGACAAAGGGCAGCCCTGCCGGAGTCCAACATGCACCGGGAAAAGGTCCGACTTAGTGCCGGCAATGCGGACCAAACTCCTGCTCCGCTTGTACAGAGACCAGATGGCCCCTAATAAAGGGCTCCCGATTTCATTCTCCTGGAGCACCCCCATAGGGGACCACGATGGACACAGTCGAATGCCTTCTCCAGGTCCACAACACACATGTGGACCGGTTGGGCAAACTCCCATGAACCCTCGGGTACCCTGTAGAGGGTATAGAGCTGGTCCAGTGTTCCACATCCGGGACGAAAACCACACTGCTCCTCCTGAAGCCGAGGTTCGACTATTGGTCAGACTCTCCTCTCCAATACCCTGGCATAGGCCTTACCAGGGAGGCTGAGGAGTGTGATCCCCCTGTAGTTGGAACACATTCTCCGGTCACCCTTCTTATGAAGGAGGACCACATGCCAGACGGTTTGCCAGAATCACTTCGAGGCCAACCGGTAGTCCTTTTCCATGGCCTCACCGAACTCCTCCCAGGCCCGGGTTTTTGCCTCTGCCACAGCCCGGGCCGCGGCACGCTTGGCCTCACGGTACCTGTCAGCTGCCTCAGGAGTCCCACAAGCCAACCACAGCCAATAGGACTCCTTCTTCAGCTTGACAACGTCCCTTACTGCTGGTGTCCACCACCGGGTTCGGGGATTGCCGCCGCGACAGGCATATACGGAGTATAGATGCAGAGGACATAGTCCACTCGGACTCTATGCCTCCAACATCCCCCGGAATCTGGTCATAGCTTTCCGGAGGTGGGAGTTGAATACATCCCTGGCCGAGGGCTCTGCCAGACATTCCCAGCAGACCCTCACTATGCGCTTGGGCCTGCCAAGTCTTTCCAGCTTTCTCCTCTTCCAGCGGATCCAACTCACCACCAGGTGGTGATCAGTGGACAGCTCAGCCCCTCTCTTCATTCGAGTGTCCAAAACATGCGGCCGTAGGTCTGACGATCCGACAACAAAGTCGATCATCGACCTCCTGCCTAGGGTGTCCTGGTGCCAAGTGCACTGATGGACAAGCCTTATGCTTGAACATGGTGTTCATTATGGACAATCCGTGATTAGCAAAGAAGTCCAATAACGAAACACCACTCGGATTCAGATCGAGGAGGCCATTCCTCCCGATCATTTCTCTTCAGGTGTCACTGTCGTTTCCCACGTACATTGAAGTCCCCCAGCAGAATAATGGAGTCCCCGGGAGGGGCACTATCCAGCACCCCCGACAAGGATGCCAAGAAGGCCGGATACTCCGCACTACCGCCCGGCCCGTAGGCCGAAACGACAGTCAGAGACCTGTCCCCAACCCGTAGCCGCAGGGATGCGACCCTCTCATCCACTGGGGTAAACCCCAACACGAGACGGCTGAGCTGGGGGGCAACAAGCAAACCCACCCCAGCCCGCCGCCTCTCCCTGTGGGCCACTCCAGAGTAGAAGAGAGTCCAGCCCCTCTTGAGGAGATGGGTTCCAGAGCCCACGCTTTGCATGAAGGTGAGCCCAACTATTTCTAGTCGATATCTCTCGACCTCCCACACAAGCTCAGGCTCCTTCCCCCCAGTGAGATGACATTTCACGTCCCTAGAGCCAGCCTAAGCATCCGGGGATCGGGCCGCCAAGGTCTCCACCTTCATCTGCCGCCCAATCCTCTTTGTACCGGTCCCTCACGGTTCCCCCTGCAGGTTGTGGGCCGACTGGGGGATGCATCTTTTATAGTCTATGTAATTCAACATTGTTATCTGACATTCAGAATTAAATGTGTATTTAAATCACTGGTGAAACAATTCAAACAATAACAATTCACAATTTCATTTTCTAGATCTCCCTAGCAAAGGAAATTGTGATGAGTATTCAGGATGAGCACTTACTTATTACTTACTTATTTCCCACCCGTTTACACTTTAATTACCCACAGATAGAGGAAAGTGGACATGTAAACAGTCTAAAGCATTTACTTGAAAGGTTTTCTGCAGATTCACCTGCTCAGAGTCAGCACACTTAGCAACGTATGTAGAAAGGCCTCTCTTTCTTAAAAATGAAGAAGTCTATGGAGATTTTATGTGCTTCACAGAGACCAGACTTGCACAGTTTTAGATTCATTGCACTCAAGCGGCGTAGTAATCAAGTTAGTAACCTTTTCTATCACAAAGAAAGAAAAATATAACTATAAGTTTTGACTTACAGATAAAAAAACACAATGTTTCATTGTTTTATTTTGCAACCAGTTGCTATGCTGTTTAAGTGATTAAACATTTGTGGTGGGGGCCAAGAGCATCAAAACTTACCTACCAAATCTTCCCACAGTATTTCAAATAGCATTTTCAAATTTACTATTGTTTTATCACAACTAAACATTGCCCTGTTACCAGTATCGAAGTAGTTGTATGAAAAAGTTTCAGTTTTTTGCTTTAAGGCCACCCATTTGGACCACATATTTCATATAGTAAGAAAATGGGGATTAGATAACAATAACCTGAGAAAAACCAAAAAGCAGTTTACAACTATATTTTTTTATTTATGAAGGGAACAAGAAGGCGTGGCTCAAGGCGTGGTAAGGCGTATTCGTCACTTCCTGTTTTGCACTTGGTGGATTGTTTGGTGTGTGAAGGCTCTCTCGTTTGATCTGATTTCTCTCTACTGTGATATCTCTTACTTGTTATAATACATAAGCACGTTAAAACACATACTTTCTGTTGGTGCATTTAACGTTTGGGGACTCTCCGTGTTTTACACGGTTTTTTCTAGTAGTGGTAAGGGGTCGCTAGCTTAGTGTTAGCTCCGCCATGGCTACCCGTTCTGCTGTTTCTCTCTCTGAGTCTCCTCTCTCCTGCTCTCTGTCAGATGTTCAGTTACTCCTCTGCCTCCTTTAGTGATAATGGTACGTGTAATAAATGTAGCATTTTTGTAGCTTTGGAGGCGAGGGTGTCGGATTTGGAGGCCCGGCTCCGCGCTGTTGAAAAACCAGCAGATAGCCGAGGCCCCTTAGCCAGCGCGGAGCCACCGAGGGTAGCTCCCCGTAGCAGTCCTCCGGCAGAGCCCGTGCAGCCGGGTTCTCAGGCCGGCTGGGTGACAGAACGTAGGAAGCATAGTCCTAGATCTCAGCCCACAGGTCACCACCAACCCGTCTGCGTTTCTAATAGATTTTCCCCGCTCAGTGACACACCCGCTGAGAAGCCAACTCTGGTAATTGGCAGCTCCATAGTCAGAAACGTGGCACTAGAGTCACCAGCGACCATAGTCAAATGTCTGCCAGGGGCCAGAACGGCGACACCAAATCATACCTGAAACTGCTGGCTAAGGATAAGCATAAATACAGTAAGATTGTTATTCACGCTGGCGGCAATGACACCCGGTTACGTCAATCGGACGTCACTAAAGTTAGTGTTGCTTCGGTGTGTAAGTTTGCCAAAACAATGTCGGACTCCGTAATTTTCTCTGGTCACCTCCCCGATTTAACCAGTGATGACATGTTTAGCCGCATACTGTCATTCAACCGCTGGCTGTCTAGGTGGTGTCCAGAAAACGATGTGGGCTACAATGATAATTGGCGAACATTTTGGGGAAAACCTGGTCTGATCCGGAGAGACGGCATCCATCCCACTTTGGATGGAGCAGCTCTTCTTTCTAGGAATCTGGCCGAATTTATTAGTTCGCCAAACCTCTGACAACCCAGGGTTCAGACCAGGAAGCAGGGTCGTAGTTTAATACTCCTCTCTGCAGCTTCTGTACTGCTACCCATCCATTACCCTATTAAGACAGTGTCTCGCCCACGGCCAAAATTGAATAGATTAAAAAATTATCTAAAAAGAGGAAATGAGGAAAATCTAATAAAAAAATAAACACCTCCAGACTAAAAAAAAAATAAAAAAATTAAATGTGGCTTACTGAACATAAGATCTCTCTCTTCAAGACTTTGCTAGTTAGTGACCTGATTTGTGACAATCAGATTGATTTATTTTGCCCCTCACAGAAACCTGGCTGCAGCAAGAGGATTATGTTTCTATAAATGAGTCAACTCCTACTAATTATTTAAATTTTCACATTTCCCAAAATATCCCGGGGGCGAGGAGGAGAAGTAGCAACCATCCTTTCAGTCAATTTTTTTGATTAGTCCCAGACCAACCCCAATAGCTACAACCTTTTTTGGGGAATTTTATTTAATCCTTATTTTTCCTCATCCAAATTGCAAAAGCACTAAACCCACTTCTGTTTTTTTGTACCGTCCACCAGGGGCCCTTACTCTAAATTTTAGATCCAGTTTTTTCAAACCTTTTATCTGATTTTGGTTTTTTAAATACAGATAAAGTTTTTATAGTGGGGGGTTTTTTTTAACATTTCATGTTGACACTGAAAGTGATAGCTTAAATATAGCCTTTAATGGTATCTTTAAAACTCAATTGGCTTTACTAAAACATTAAACAAACCTACCCCACGTTTTTTTTCATTCTCTGGACCTTTGTGCTGACATATGGCATTGAGTGTGCAGACATAAAATTTTCTCACAACACTGTGCTGTTTGACCATTTTTTAAAAACCCTTTGAGTTTAATTTAACCGAGTACTCCCACCTGAAAGAAAATTTCATTTATTGAAATCATTATCAGACGATGCTGTAACAACCTTTAAAGAATCTGTTCCACTTTTTAATTTTGCTCCTTTATCACAGAAAAACACAGGGGAGGGCAAATAATTTTTTTTTCTTTTCCCCTTAAAAATTAATTGTTTTTGGTCATAGTTTTTACTTCATCATTGCGTGGTGCATTAAGACAATGCAGCCCCCTTTGAAAAAAGAGGTAATTATTCATAGGGAAAAGGCTAGCTCCCTGGTTTTTAATTCAGAGCTGCGTACTTTAAAAGCAAAATTTTGTTAGAAAAATTTGGGAGCGAAAATTTTGGCGCTCTACACACCTAGAGGATTCCCTACTTAATCTGGAAAAAATAGCCTACTGTTGTATAAAAAGGGGACACTTCCCAAGCTAGAACAGCTTATTTTCTTTTTCCCTTAATAAAAAGAGAACAAGAATAATCCTAGGTTTCTCTTTAGTACAGTTGCAAAACTTAAAACAGAGTCATAGCCTTTTTGGAGCCGTCCATTTTTTCCTTAGCTCTCAGCAGTCATGATTTTTTTGGGATTCTTCCCAAAAAAAAAATTGATTCTATTAAGAAGAAAATCTTTGACACATCCCAGAGATGATTACTTCATCCTCAAACAGTGAGACAACATTGGAAATAACTGTAGAAAACCTGATCTGTGTTTTTTGGACTTTTTTTGATCCTGTGGGGGCTTCCTGAGTTATCAGAAAAAATTCCTTCATCTAAACCCTTTCCTTTTGTATGTTAGACCCAACCCCAAAACCCAAAATTATTTAAGGAAGTGTTCCCCCTCTTTCCAGCCCCCTTTTAGATATGATTAATTTATCGTTAGTAAATGGGTAATGTACCACAAAGCGTTTTTTAAGGTAGCTGTAAAAATTAAACCTTTGCTTAAAAACCTTCGCTTGATCGAGATGACTTAATAAATTACAGACCGATATCCAATCTTCCATTCTTATCTAAAATTCTGAGAAAAATAGTTGCTTTTTAAAAAAAATGTGGTTGGAGCATTTACACAGCAATGACTTTTTTGAAGAGTTTTTCAGTCAGGTTTCAGAGCTCATCATAGCACTGGAAAACAGCTCTGCTGAAAGTCACTAATGATTATTCTTATTGCCTTCAGATAATTGGACTTGTATCTGTACTGGTTCTGTTAGATCTCAGTGCTGCATTTGATACAGTTTGGATCATAATATTTCTCTTAAAAAAGGCTGGAATATGCTGTAGGGATAAGGGGGAAACAGCACTAGGCTTGGTTTTAAATCTTATTTGTCTGACAGATTCCAGTTTTGTTCATGTAAATGATAAATCATCTTTAAACTCCAGGGTTTTAATTGTTGGGAGTACCACAGGGTTTTCAGTACTTGGGGCGAATTTTCTCTTTTACTATATATATGCTTCCAATGGAAAAAAATTTTACCCCGGCAGCATAGAATCAATTTTCCCCCACTGTTACGCTGATGACACTCAGCTTTACTTCCATAAATCCTGATGAGCCCAACCAGTTAGATAGACTACAAGCATGTCTTGAAGACAAAAATTTGGATGACTTTAAATTTTTTTCTTCTAAATTCAGACAATACAGCAAAATTTTTCATCTTTGGACCGGGGGAGTCTTTTAAAAAAAATTTAGTCAATCACTTAAACCCTGTATGGGCATTTAAATAACCCTCCGATTAGGGGGAAAAAAAACCTTTGGGTTTTTTTTGCCGGGACAGTAAAATTTAAATCCCAAATTAAACAGGTTTCTTGTTTTCCCCTTCCCCTTTAAAATTTTTCCCGGGGAACATGGGGCCAAATTTGGGAAATATCCTGTCGAAAAAGGCCGGCCTGGAAAAACATTGGGGGTTTTGTTACTTCAAGGGGGGAAACTATTGTTTTTTTACTATCAGGATGTCCAAAAAAAAGGGCAGTTTTAAAAGCCTTCAGCTGATTCAAAATGCTGCAGCAAGAGTTTCTGATGAAAATTAAAAAGAGAGAATAAATTTTCCCCTACTTTAGCTTCCCTTCATTGGCTCCCTGTTAAAACCAGAATAGAATTTTTAAAATTCTCCTCCCCCCCATAAAACCCTTAATGATTTAGCTCCATCATACATCAGAGATCTGATTTTTTCCATACGTTTCCTAACAGAGCACTTCGTTCTTCAGACTGCAGGTTTACTATTGTTTCCAGAGTCCTCTAAAAGTAGAATGGGAGGCAGATCCTTTAGTTTATCAAGCTCCTCTCCTGTGGAACCAGCTCCCAGTTTTAGTCCGTGAGGCAGAAACCCCTTTTCTTTTTTAAGGCTAGGCTTAAAAAAAATTTCCTTTTTGTAAATTTTATAGTTTGGGGTGGCTTAGGTTATCCTGAGCTATCTTCCTTTTTTTTAACCTCCGTCTTCTTCCCCCTTGTTGGATGGAGTAAGGGGGGGTGTCAGGTTTAGCCTAAACCGGCTCATTTTTGGTTGAAGGGTGCAAACACACCCTCCATTTCTGCTTAACCTGTATGACCCCCTCTCTTTTCCAATTTTTATGGTCAATCCTGACAGAGAGAGGTATCCCAATCGTTGGGTTTTTTAGTATAAAAATTCCCAAAATCAGTGGCTCTAGATGGACAAACTGTCCTACTTTTAAGGCTAGGCTTAAACTTTCCTTTTGTAAAACTTATTGTTAGAGTGGCTTAGGTTATCCTGTCTATCTCTTGTAGTTATGCTGCTATAGGCTTAGGCTCCTGGAGGACAAAATGAACCACTTTCACCCTCTTCGCTACTTTTTCTCACACTACTCTTCAATTTTGCCCTTTATTTGCTGTTTATTTTCAGTTTTTAACTTTTTTTTCTTTCTCTTTTCTCTTCCTAGAAGCTACACCTGGCCTAACTCTGTGTCTACCTCTGACAATTTTTTTAAAAGGGGGGGCATCGTCCGAGCTTCTGCCTGGCAAAAACCTTTAATTCTCAACCCCTCTACCGATGATCCACATTGCCCTGTCTTTCAGTGTTTTAACCCTTTTTTTCTCTCCCCAGACATAGCTACTGACTGAGCCTTTTTACTGTAACTAACTCTATGTGCTCTCTTCAAGACTCTAACATTGAAAAAACTGGCTCAGAGTTTAATCTGTTCCCTTTTCTCTAGGTGAAACGACTAAAGGAGCTACATCCATTAAAATTTACCTTTTCCCTCCCATAGAAAGTACTCCCCGGATCAGTGCCTCTTTGTTCTCTTTGTGTCTCTGCTCTTTTTCTCTCTAAACCCCCGTCGGGCCGTGGGGAAAAAGGGCCCCTCACCACTGAGCCTGGTTTTTGCTGGAGGTTTATTTCCTGTTAAAAGGGGTTTTTTTCCTCTCCAAATTTCGGTTTCTGCCTGCTCAGTATGAGGGATTGCTGCGAAAGTCAACGCCAGATGACTGTCCCCCTGTCCCCTACATGCTCCCTCCGGGGGGACCTGAAAAGCTGCAAGTCACTGCTGGATGCCAAAAAATCTGCTTTTTTGGGGTTCCTTAGATAGACAAACTTTTTTTTCCAATTTTTTTTTTTTAAAAAAATAAAAGAATCTGACTGCACTGTTTTAATGATTCGGATTAATTAAATTTAAATTGTAATGCATGTACCTGACTTTTTAAAGTGCCTTGAGACGACATGTGGTTGTGAATTTTGGCGCTATATAAATAAACTGAATTGAATTGAAGAAGCTATTCCAGTCAAGCCCCTATGTGAAAAGTAATTGCTCTCTAAACCTAGTGAATGTTTTTTGCCATTGTTTGTGGCAACAAATTGCCATCAGATGCTTGCGATAACTGGCACCATCATGTTTTACTGTCAGTACGATGTTCTTTTTTTCTCAAATGCTGCTTTACACCATACACCAAAGTTTTACACCATATGAAATGGCCCATACACCTTCTAAAAAGTTCTGTTTTTGTTTTATCAGTCAAATGGTAAATGGTAAATGGCCTGCACTTGTAAAGTGCTTTATCTACTCTGATTATATCAAAGCAGTTTACACTACAATCATTCATCCACCCATTCATACCCACATTCACACACTGACAGGTAAGCTACATTGCAGCCACAGCTGTCCTGGGGCAGACTGACAAAAGTGGGGCTGTCAAACAATAGGCACCACCAGGCACTCTGACCACCATCAGCAGGCAAGGCGGGGGAAGTGTCTTGCCCAAGGATACGACTTAGACAGATGGAGCGTGGAATTTGAACCAGGAACCCACCAGTTTCAGGAGGAACCCCTACCACCCCAGAATATTTTCGCAGAAATGATGAGGGTCATAAAAATGTATTGTAGGAAATGGTGAGACAGGCCTTTGTATTCTAGTCACCAGTGTATTTGGTCTTGGAAGTCTCCCATTGATGCCATTTTTGCCTACTGTCTTTCTTTTTGTTGAATCATTAACACTGACCTTTACAAAGAGCAGGTTGGCCTGTGATTCTTTAGATGTTGTGGTGGGTTCTTTTGCAACCTCCTAGATGGGTCGTTAATGGACTCATTAAGTAATTTTTCAATGCTGGCCACGTCGAGGAAGGTTTACCACTGTTCCATGTTTTCTCCATTTATGGAGAAGACTTCAACTGTAGCTGGAGTCCCAAAGTCTCAGAAATGGCTTTGTGGCTTTGTGGGGGGTTGGTGGGGACTGGGTTCTGGGCGAGGGCCGGGCCGAGACCGCCCAGGTCTGGGCCTGTCTGCCTGTCTCTGCCCCGGGAGGGAAGGGGACCACCTCCTTGGTCCGGGGGCTGGTTGCCCCTAGGGGCTGCAGCCGCCCGGGGGCCTGGAAATAAAAGAGTATGCATGGGGAGTGTGAGTGAGTGTAGGACGTCCATTGTTGTTTTCTTTACGCTTTGGGGGCGAGTGATTTTTTTTTTGTGTGGATGAGGGTGGGAGTGGGTGACTGTGACTGTGAGTGCCTGTTTTTTTTTTTGTGACAGGTTGGGTCTTGGACTGCTCCCCCTCCTGGATTTACCCTTAGGTTTTTTTACCCCCCCCATATTATGGGGGGGCCTATTTTCCGGCCCCGACCCTGCCTGCCGGGGGGGTTTTGGGGTCTCTGCCCGCTTTGGGACCTTTTTTGGGTTTTCTCGGTGTCCGGGGCTGGATGCTTTGGTTTGTGCTTGGCTCACTCCCCCGGTGGCTGCCTGCCCCGGGGCGGGACCCCTGGGCCCCTGTCCGGGGCCCCTGCCCTTTTGGGGGGGGCGTGTCCCCGGGTCTTGGGTTTCTGGGTCCATGGGTGGATCTTCTCGGGAGTGGAACGGCTGCCGGCGGGGCTTGTGGGTTTTTTCCGCTGCGGGTTCCCTGGGGGGTTTCTGCACTGTCGCTGCTGGGTGGCTCCCCTGGGACTCTCCCACTGCTCTTCTCGGGGGGGTTGCGGGATCCCGGGTTTGGGCTCCTGGGTTTCCCCGGGTTTTGGGGGGCCTTTGGATGTCTGTTTTTTTTTTGGGATCTCCTCAGGGGTCCCCCGGGGACCACAGGGCAGGTCGGTGGGTCCTCACACTGCTATTTTTCAATTTTCTGTGGGAAAAATTTTAAAAAAAGCGCATCCACACAGGTGTTTTTTTGATCCAGATGATCTATATTGGGCTGCACTTCTCACTAAGTACATTTTACATTCATAAATACCGTGTGTTATTGTGTGTATAAGCAAGCAGGGTGTAATCTTTTATTCTATTCATCCTTCTTTCTCTCCTCCACTCTCTCCTCCTTTTTTCCCCTTTTTCCCTTTTGCCCCATCTCTCTCTTTGTCAAGCTTCTGTTTTCCTTTTCATTTCAGTCTCCGTGTCCGTAACAATTGAAATATTCCCAAAGAAGTTTATAATAAAGTTTCTTTTATAAATATCAAGCAGAGCCTTAAAGCAATAGCTGTGATGCTCCGCTTGTGAAAGTAAATCTGTTGGGCAATTTCTTGGCACTCAGACAACAATTCTGAGCGCTACTCTGCCGGACAGGACACGGTGTAAAAAAAAAAAAGCTGGTGGCCCCAGCTTTGTGGTGGCCCTGTGGGGAAATTTATGTTGGGTTTCATGAGATCGGAATTCCTTGAGGGCATGGGACTGTTTCGGCCTTGGAACACACCCACTCTGGTTCAGTTTGGACCAGGTAGACCCCTGTTTTTTAATGGCTTCCTCTCTGGATGGGGACGGGGGTCGTCAGGGGCTGGGGTCAGAGCGGGTGGTCGGGGTTTGGGATAGGGTCGTTAAGTTTTGGGAAGTGCCAATACTAGTCTGGGCTGGGGCTGGGGCTGGGGCTGGTGCTGGTGCGGTCTGCCTGTCTCCACCCCAGAATAAAGGGGATCACCTCCTGGGTGCAGGGGCTGGTTGTCCCTCTGGGGTATCGGTACCTGGACCTGGGTGTATAGAGTATGTATGGGGGGTGTGAGTGAGTGTAAGACATCCATTGTTGTGTGTCTTTGGGTTTGTGGGTGTGATTATTTTTTTTCATGTCTACGCATAAGAGTGGGAATGTGTGATTGTGACTGTATGCGTCTGTTTTTGTGTCATGTTTGGTCTTAGCCTGCTCCCTCTCCTGGATTAGATAAGGCCCCCATTAAATGTGGGGCCTATTTTCTTCCCGCCACGCTCCTTGCCGGTGGCTGGTGTCTCTGCCCACTGGTGTGTGGTGACTCCATCTGCTTTAAAAACAGCTTTGCTTCACAATCTATTCATGGCTGAAGGTATCCCTGTTGCATGTGCACTTTTATCCTAACACAATTTTTCCTTCCACTCAACTTTTTTAATAATTTCCTTGGACACAGCACTCTCTAAACAGTTTCTTTAGCAATGACCTACATTGTCTTACCCTGCTTGTTGCTTTGTTGTTTTAGTTAGCTAAAGTTGAACATAACATATATATACATATAAACTATAAATTAACTTTTTGATTATGCTCTGATTTATTGAGTTGGACCTGTACCTGCTATTACGGCTCTGTGTTTTTTTTTTGTTTTGTTTCCTAAACTAAATATATTTTTTGGGCCCTTGTCATTTAACAACTGTAACTGTGTTAAACAGAGCTCCAGCATTCTTTTCAACCAACGAGTCAAAGGATGAGAACTGAGGCATTGAGCTGAGCTGTTGCAGGAATTTTTCTCTTGTTTTCCTTATCCTACAATACAACTGTTCTTCAGACATCAAAGGACTGAAAATGCCAGGCTGACTTATGCTCGAGTGAGGACGGGTAGGGATTTTGTTTTAACCAAGACAGAGGGGAGGGAGGACGACAAAGTCATGGGAGATTTACGAGCCGGCATTCACTGCTTTTTAACAGGATGCAAAAGGGAGGGTGCTTAATGATTTATTGCTTTGTGCCACCTTGGAAATCAAAATGGATTTTAGAATCGGCTCAACTCTTATACTTAGACCTAGAGGAATATGATTTATGAGAGCGACATCAGGAGCCCTTTATGTTCCACTGTGTGTCTTAGTGAGCAAGTGTGAAACAGCATTTGGGGATCATTAGGCGGATTCACATTATGTACAACGTAGTACATTTCTTCTTTCATGGTGTTGCATGAAATCTTGTTTTGACTATTGTTGTCTGGCTGTCCTGTTATTGCTCTTTAAACAGGATGGATCACGTCAATTATAGGTTGCTGTTTACATAAAGGCGCTATACAAGCATGTAGCATACAGTATCACAGGCCTTCTGTAGCACCTACCCATACTTCCCTTGCCTCTCTACTGCACTCTGCATCTCTTTCTGCAGTTCCCCCTATGCTTGCACTATATTTCTATATGCACCCCTGTCACCTCTGACAGAACCTGACTTGTAGTCTTCCTTAATTGCATTGTTCTAAAGGAAATAGGCAAATCTACCTCTCATAAAGAATTTTGTCCAGAAAGTGTAAAATATTGATACATGCACAGCTTTTACTCAGCCATTTGGAGTAAAAATCCTCCTGCAGGGTTTCAGAAATTCACTTCAAAACAAAACGTAGGCAGGAAATTGTTCCTGAAAACAAGGACTCTCAGCAAACAGTCAAGTGTTTGCCAGGTCCCTGTTATTGATCAAAAACTCTGTCAACCCCCTGCAGATATATTGCTCTCTTTTTTGTTTCCAACAGAATTGAAACTGTTATTTCACCTTGAAGGACGCACACCCCCGTGGTCCTCCTACACAGGTGTTTTCACAGCTCCTGTCTGATTGTGGCTTTTTCTCAAATCTAAGTGATTGTGTGTGCACACTGCACACTCTGATTGACACTTCCTTCTCAATCATTCACAATATCTACAATAGAGCAATTACCAGATCAAGATTCTTCTCAGTGGACATTTTGGTATGCTTACATGTTACCCTGCATAGCTCCAACAACCATGAAATCAGATCATATTTTACCATCTGTGCAAGTTTGCAGTAGTTTCATGAAGCCTAATTTTAAACCAACAATAAACTATTATTTAAACAGTCTCATAAAGCAGGGGTCACCAACCAGTCTATCTTGATCTGTTGATCTCTGTGTCAATTAAAAAATAGACTGCGTGGCATTTAGGGCTATTAATATATTATTTTTACTTATCAGAAATTAGGTTGTTTTTATCCTTTCAGCCAATCTGTTCACTTTAAATTTAGTCACTCTACTGTTCTTTATGTCTGATTTTTCTCACAATGTCTGAACGTCTCATGATGTGTAATTAGATCACCTTACTGACGTAGAAGCAAAGCTATAGAAAAAGTAATTTGGGGGAAACTGCAATCTGACGACTGCATAGATGGCAGATGATGTTCAGAAGATGTTGAAAACTTATCAGTTTCATTCAGAAAGGGAGCATGAATTTTTATTCACTTTGTTCAATAATAGACCTATCTGTCTGCTTTGCACCCAAGCAATTGTGCTGGCAAATAAAAGTCAACCTGGAACCTCATCATGTTACAGCCCACCTGAAGTTAAAAGAAGACTTCCCGCCTAAAAGTGCTCCCTGCTCCCCCAGAGTCACAGAGTTAAAGTCGGCATTAAAGATGCAATAGCAGCTGTTTACAAGGTCTGCAGAAAAACTAAAAGCTTCCACAGAGGCATCATTTTGTGTGAGTCACCTTCGAGCAAAGCACAAAAAAAATGTACAGATGGTGAGTTAATTAAAGAAGTGCTATCCATCTTTGTGGACACCTTATATAAATACTTTGAAAACAAAGATGACATCAAAAGTGGTATCTCGAGTGTACCAACGGGCCCGGCCACTGTAGCCAGGAGGACCGTATCGTTATCAGAGGACGTTTCTCAATAAGTGTTATGGAATTTATTTTTGTGTGAATGCTTCTCTCTGCTATGTGATGAGTCTGTGGGCATTACAGACACCACACAGCTGATAGTGTTTGTATGGATGGTCTTTGAAGACTCATGCATGAAGGAGGATTTTCTCACACTTTTGCATTTAAAGGGGAAGCCAAAAGGTGAGGACATCTATAAGTTTAAATGTTATGTGCATGACAATAACATCCCCATTCAGAAATTATTGGCTATTACCCCAGATGGCATACCAGCAATACTAGGCACACATTCCAGTTATCTTTATGTTGCAAAGACCCTGAGTTTCCAGATTTCTACAGTTATCACTGTGTGATACTTCAGCACACACTTCCTAGCACAGTTGCAGGTTTATCTTATGGGATGATGCTTGTTGAAAAAATCGTTAATTCCATAAAGGCAAAAGAACTGCAGCATAAACTGTTCACATCTTTACTGCACAAGGTGGACCCTAAACATGGGGACTCACTTTTGTATACTTAGGTCAACTGGTTAAGTCACAGGTAAGCCCTGCAGCTCTTTGCTGAACTCCTCCAACAGATCCAATCATTTTTAGAAGAAAGAAATTAGAATCTTGAAGATCTGTTAGAGGAGGCATGGCTAAATTAAATGAGCACTGTAAATGCATTTAAAGCCAAAATCGGTCTGTGGACCACATAGGGGAGAACAAGGAAATTGTCATACTTCCCAAACTTAGAAAGAAGGGCAGAGATTGTGAGTGATGCTAATCCACGCATTTTGTGGCTCCACAAACCTCTGTAGGATGGCCCTCACACAGATAAAAAAGATCAAAGTGTAAGAATTATGATTATTGATTAATTAATATTCAAGAATTCTAATTTAAAATCATAACTTGAAAATGTTTTATTTCTTAACCAAAAATCATTACTTACGAATAGAAATCAGAGATGTCCTCTGGTGTTGTGATTATTGGCTCAAAGCTCTTTAATAATTACAATTAGCCATTCATCATTAATAATTGATAAATTATTAACCAAAACCTTAACTATGCCTCATCCTGCCCAGACTTCTAAATGCGCCTATCCAATTTCATGTAAAAAGAACGAAATTACTTTGACATTGATTTATTCTCTCCACCAGTTGAGGATGGGTCAGGTCTGAAGAAAAACGAGGGAGGGGAGTTACGTCCGTGATCAACTCAAGAAAAAAACGGTAAACTTCTCATCCGTCCAGGAGGGGAAAATATGAAGAACCGTTTAGTCGACTGAATCAACAAGGAGGAAACTCATCTCCTTGGAAATAAAACCTCTGAGGGTTTTTCACCTTCGCCGGGTGTCAGCGTGGTCTTCGATCGGTATATGAATCTTCTGACCTTCTTGTTTAAGACAGATTTCCAGCTTTCAAGCTCTTCTGGGAATGGCCTTGTGGAGCAAAAGTTCGCCTGCGAGCTTTTGTCTCTAGATATGCGCCTCCGTTGCGTCGTCCCGTGAGACACTCTGGAAATGGCAAGGAAACTTTATTTCCTGAGGGTTTCACAATCCCGAGTGACGTCAGAGGAGCGATGTCTGTTGAGCTGCGCATGTTCAACTGTGCGACCACAATGGATGACTCCAACAAAAGTAAAGCACCAGACGCGGCTCACTGACAGACACTATTCTGATTGTGTGTGACTGGGTGTGTCCAACTATGAGCCCAACTACAGAGCGTCATTACATTTACTTCAGGCAGACTTCATACAGTTTTAGGTAAAATACAATGCATTATATCTGATTACAGGTTTATTATCTTGTGTTAGCAGAGGATGGTTTAACACAGCAGTCCTCACTAGGGATGGGTACCGAATTCGGTAATTTTATAGGTACTGAGCAAATTCCGTCACTACTTCCGAGTACCTATTCACATAAAATCAAACAGGTTTCTGTATCATGTTTCTGTACCTAAACGCATCACCGTGGGCAATTTTCCATGCCGGACATGAGCACAGCATTGCATGCACAATAGTGTAATGACGTCAGTAGCCGCTGGTACAGTCAACAAAGCAAGGCTGATAAAAAGAGCTCAAAAGTTTGGCTCCACTTTTTAAAATGTGTCACTGCAATAGAAAAAAAATCTTCAATGATAGTCTGATGAAAATCTGTTCAGATTTATTATTATTTTTTACTGCATGGTAGCAGCCAAAGGATGATGTTGTGCTCATTAGGAAAAGTCAGAAAGTGATGTGTTTTTGTTCTATGGTGCAGCATTTTTAATTTTTTTGTTAGACTAACTGACTTCAGCTTAATTATGCAAAAAACAGAACCTGAAATTGAGACTTGTAAAGGGATGACAAGAGGAATTTTGAAATGCATAGTGTTGAGAATATAATGTGATTTTATAAACACTTAAGAAAAGGAAAAAAATGAACACCTGTAACTTGTATCAAATCTGCCCATTAAAGTGACTTAAGTATTACCCACCTTTTTAATTTTTCATGTTACATCCAAACACTTTATTGTATTTTATTGGAAGTTCTTGTGATAGACCAAAACAGAGTAATGCATAATTCTAAAGTGAAAATGAATACAAGGTTTTCAACATTTTTGTGTATAAAAATCTTGTATGCATTTGCTTTCACTCCCCTTAAATCAATACTTTGTAATACCAGCTTATGCTGCAGTTAGCAGTAAAAGTCTTTTGGGTATGTCTTTACCGACATTGTACATTTAGAAGCGGAAATCTTTTCTCATTCCTCTTTTTGGAATAGCTCAAGCTCATTCAGATTGGATAGCCTGCACCTGGAACAACATTTTGCAGGTTTTGCCACATATTCTCAGTTGAGCAGTTGAACAAGCTCTGAACAAGGTTTCTATTGCTTTTATGCATGCACTGTCAATGATAAGTTATTGCGCCTATGTGTTGAGTAGGCTTCCCCTGCTTGGTGCTGACAAATGAGTGACATACATTGTGTGGGGCTACTCTGCATTATGTCCTTCTTGAGATAAATTCCTGCATTCTAATTGGTAGGGGAGGGCAGTAGAAGGTGATGCTCCCTTAAGGTGTCAACAATTGCAAATGACTAACCTGAGCTATGGATCTCTGCAGCCCCTCCACAGTTAGCATGGGCCGCTTATCTGTTTCCCTAATTAATTATCTTATTGCCAGGCCTGTCAGTCAAGGTGGACAGACAAGTTTTGGTAGGTTTGGATTTGTGGCATATTGTTTAATAACCAGCTTTAAACGTTTCCACAACTTTCTCCCTGGCCTGTCTAGTGTACTCCTTGGCCTTCACAACGCTGCTTGTTCACTAATGTTCTCAAACGAATCTCTGACTCCTTCACAGAACAGCTGCATTAACATACAATAAAGTTTGTGATTGTAATGTGATGAAATGGGGAAAAAAAGTTCAGTGGGTATGAATATTTCAGCAAAACACGCCCTAAAAAGTTTGTTTATGAGGCTCACTAAGCTCAGTAGATTTTTAGTTTAAATTACGGTGGTAAAATAAAATCAACATTTCCAATTTAAGACCGAAATAAAAAGTGATAGATGTGCACTGTTAAAAGCTTCAACTAAATAACACTCTGAGGAGCGCGATTGAGCTGAGTCACCAGCATGCAGTAACTCTAAAATGAGGTTGTCTTACTTTATGACACAAGAGACAAACAGAATCTAATTTCTTAGTTTGGTTTATTGAGCCTCATCTGTCCGTAAATATGGCCACAACAAAATGATGTTAGTGTTTCCTTTTAATTAGCTCATTGTGGATACACTTCTTTATCACGGCGCCACATGAGGAGAAACAGCAGGACGGTTAGTGAATCCCACCACCATCCCTCCAATCCCCATCCACTGTTTCATCACCTTCGTTCTTCCTGCCATCCATCTTGTCAGAGCTCTGCCTTCTCCGGGGGAACTAGAAGACTTATGATGATGTTTGAAAATTTCCTCCTTAATTCACTGAATGCGAGGGGAAAAGATGATCACCATTTTGCAATTACCTGAGGACTTGCCTCAGAGCAAATAAAACTTAATGGTGTGAGGGATAGATGACAGATATAAAAGAGCTTACAAGCAAACCTGGATCCTGAAGGACAATTAGTTTTTTTTACATTTTTTGGCTAATTTTTATTGTTGTCTATGGAGCAGAAGAGAAGTTAGGAATATTCTGTAATTCTTGTAATTTTTAAGTGGTGGTTTTGGTTTTGCATTATTGCAAAGTAAACTGTAGCAAAATGTAACAATAAAGAAAATGAATGCATTTTTTGTTTTTTTTAGAAAACACACAACTATCTTAGGGAGATAAAGATAAAATGCAGTCTTCCATTACTTACAGAAGGCAAATGAATAATAATATCAAACATTGAATATATTCAGGTATTAATATACAAAACAGTAAGTAAAAGTAATATAAATTATCTAGCTCTAAAATTCTGACAGTGCTACATTTAATTTCTAATCTCACAGTCTCTTCTACGCTTCCGACTATAAAACAAGGGAGGACAAGACAAACAAATTCAATGAGTTGTTTGAATTTTTAGTAGATTTTCTCTAGCTCACACAGGGTCAAAATTATACAAACAGTCTCGAATATATTCACGCAGAGCCCACAAATATTTGGCTAAACGTCTCCTTACAAACTAGAGCCTCTGCCATACAAATCCGTCGTCATCAGCAAGCATGTGGAGCAAATCTGGCTCTGACCACTCTTCCTGGCAGACCTGGTTAATTTTATTATACAGGTATACCCCAGACGCAGCTTTTAAATGCAGTCTACAAAATAGGTTGATAATGCTTTTCAAAACGTTTCAACCATCTGAACCAAACTCCCTCCCTCAGATGACAGGAAACTGGTTTGAAAGCTGGGGAACTACCCAGAAAAAAACATCAAGGTTCAGACCTGCTATGAACCTGAACCTGCTGGATCACTTTTGACTCATTTTTGTCATTATCAGTGGGTCTTACAGTCTTTGATTAGAGCTGCTGCTCCTCCACACAGAGAGGAGTCAGTTGAGGTGGCTCGGGCATCTGTGTCGAATGCCTCCTGGACACCTCTCCTGGGAGGTGTTTCAGGCACGTCCCACTGGTAGGAGTAAGCAGGAGACGAGGATGATGTTCTGCTCTCTTGGCAATGGTTTAGATTATTATTTTAGTGTTAGTCCAATCGTAACAGTTTTGCAGATGTCCCACAGATAAACAAAATTGATTCTAGAGAACAATTTTGTGGTCAGATGAGTCTCAATGACAAGAATGTTTGGTGGAGTCAATGTGAGGCTTTTAAGCCTCACATTGGCACCATCATGCCGTGACACTTTTTTAAATTTGGACACAGTTTTGTGTTTTAGCAGGAAAATGATTCCAAAGACACATCAAAATTAGAAAAAGTAGGCTAGCCTTAAGCCTTTTTGTATGTCTCCACCTTAATCCTGTTTAAAATTAATGGAATATTCTTAAATGCAAGATCTGTGGCAGGAAAACAACAAATTTAAATAAACTGTACAAATTCTACCACAGATAAGTTGTTAATTATCCAGACAGAACTAGGCCAGAAGATTGATGATGGCCACAGAAAAGTGCAACTTGTCAGGGGCATTTATTTGAGGCTGGACACATAGTTTTTTAGATTCAAGAAAATCCTCCAAAAATTCTAACCAATTTGTTTTTTAAGAATCCTTCAAGTTTGTTGTATAATCCTTGCACTCTTATATTGTGAGAATGTCAAAGCAAACACACAACTGCTCAGACACGAAAATGTCAAAAACAGACTTTTAAAAGCCCTCCATAATTTTGAAGTAAATTATAAAAAACTAAAGCTACCTTAAAAAAATAATTTATTGTATTCTTTAAAAATTGTGATATTCTACATGAACCATGCCAGTGTAATGCAGGAAAAATGAATTGGCATTCTTTGGTATTTCTGATAATATGGCTTAGCTTAAACATATGTGCAAGGTGATATTTTTATTAACACAATACACATATTTCTGAAACCATAATAAAAGTATCAAAAATCTGTAACCTAAATAACGTCTGGTTTCATAATTAACGTTACAAGTTTGGTAAAATCTGCTGTTTCCTCAAATTTTGATTTTATTCTCCCCATCTAAACTTTAATGAAGAGCTAACCTTTCTTAAAACATCAGCATGCTACCAAACAGCGATGTTCTCCAAGAACAACTCAAAAATGTCCCAATACATAAAATAAAAAAAACAAACAAGATACATAACCCAAAAGACTGCCAATTAATTTCCACAAACCCAAAAACACACACAGCACATGTCAGAGCTGTTTTGGTGAAACACGTTGGTCTGATAAAATACTAACCAGGTGGTTATAATTGTTTAGCTAATGGTGATGAAAGCGTATAGCCATATAGTCATATTAAAGACATTTTACATGATGTGCTCATTTCTTTGGGGCATTTTTTTTTTAAATCACCCTTGAATATATATTTTAAAGGCACAAAAGCATAATTTGAGTGATTCTGCAAGACACAGAAAAATCTCTCTCTGTGGATGCAGAGATCAACTTGGCAGTAATGAACTCGTCCCTGCATTTGTGACTATGATTAAGAATTCCAAAGGTAGGAATTTAGCAAAGTCTACAAAGTCCATTAACTCCAACTTCACCACATGTTCCATTTATACCTTTCTGCATGCATAATTTATTAATTTTTCCAACATACTGCATTTCTGTTGCCTTCAGGGACTGACATTCACTTACAGGTAAAATCTTGTGTGCAAACTAGCAAATCAGTTTCTCACACATGCACACTACTGTTTCTTGCTTGTTTCTTGCATCCACAATTCTTTCGCTGCTTTGTTCTTTAACAACACATTGTGAACTGTATGGTCACTGTCTTAACTTCATGATGGAACCTTAATATTCAAAACTTCTTTCACAGTGTGAACTTATCATCACAATAAAAATTGAAGTACTTCATTGCTTCATACATATAAATAATCTGAATAAGAAAAACATGTTTTAGAAAACATTTTGGTTTACAACATTGAACATCGAAGGCATATACACTCACCGGCCACTTTATTAGGTACACCTGTCCAACTGCTCGTTGATGCAAATTTCTAATCAGCCAATCACATGGCAGCAACTCAATGCATTTAGGCATGTAGACATGGTCAAGACGATCTGCTGCAATTCAAACCGACCATCAGAATGGGGAAAAAAGGTGATTTAGGTGACTTTGAACATGGCATGGTTGTTGGTGTCTAGTCTGAGTATTTCAGAAACTGCTGATCTACTGGGATTTTCACACACTACCATCTCTAGGGTTTACAGAGAATGGTCAGGAAAAGAGAAAATATCCAGTGAGCGGCACAAATGCCTTGTTGATGCCAGAGGTCAGAGGAGAATGGCCAGACTGGTTCGAGCTGATAGAAAGGCAACAGTAACTCAAAAAACCACTCCTTACAACCAAGGCATGCAGAAGAGCATCTCTTAACGCACAACACATCGAACCTTGAGGCGGATGGGCTACAGCAGCAGAAGAACACACCGGGTGCCACTCCTGTCAGCTAAGAACAGGAAACTGAGGCTACATTTCGCACAGGCTCACCAAAATTGGACAATGGAAGATTGGAAGAACATTGCCTGGTCTGATGAGTCTCGATTTCTGCTGCGACATTCGGATGGTAGGGTCAGAATTTGGCGTCAACAACATGAAAGCATGTATCCATCCTGCCTTGTATCAACGGTTCAGGCTGGTGGTGGTAGTGTAATGGAAGTCAAAGTCCAGACGATCCGAGCGAGTGTTTACATGCACGCTATTCAGATTGATAATCGGTATGAACCACCCCTCTCATTCGGAATACAATTTAATTCAGGTCAAGCCGAAACAGGTCAGAATATTCTGATTACATGACGCATTTTTATTCTGATCGGCCCTTTATTCCAACTAATGTCCATGTAAACATGGCTAGTGTGAGCTATTTTGCAAAAACAAATGGATAATTCAGTCCATAGATGTACTAAACTGGCAGAGACATAGCTTTAAGACTCATAGCTGTAATAGCAGTGAAACTTGGATCTACAAAGTATTGACTCATGGGGTCTAAATACAAATCCAGGCCAAAATTAGCCTTTTTTCAGTTTTAAAGCTGTTGCCATCATCTTCTGAAAAGAGCAAGTAAAGTTTACTTCAAAGTATCCCATAGTAAACAGTCTAACCCTGGTGCCATCTGGACCATTGTCTACCACTAGCTACAAGTTTCTTTTCCCAACAAGGGAAACAAATCACATGTTACATCAGTTGCATGCACAGATGCCAGTGAATACTATGCCCGCAGATATCCTGGAGAGGGAAATAAAACAACATGAAGCAGAAGGAAGCTACACTAGATAAAGGGAACAAAGCATAGTCTTTGCTGTACGGAGTTGAGTGCATCCAGTTGATAGCACAATTACACAGAAGAAACATAGACCTTAAATACAGTCAAACAAATACATGTTTTCAGGGTAATGTAGAAGACTGGTGCACAGTTGACTGAGCAGACGTTATGATTGCCACTTGGACTAAGATCATGCTTGGATCATAGTCCAAACAATAACTTAGGCTAGCATCCAAGATTGCAAACACAGAAAGCATGCAGGTTTCGAAGCTTCACACCAAAGATTTTGCTGCAGTTCTGTAACAGTGAGTGTTGGATTTTAGTTTTTACCTCCTGTTCCATCCTCCTCATTGTGTATGATGACAAGACAAACTTGTTTCCTTAGTAGGCCTTTTTTGTCACAGTTCCAGTTGTTTTAAAGTTTTAATCATTGTTCTGACTGTAGATAATGACAAATTTAGGTTTGTTGCTGTTTTCTTTCGGTCTTTTCTGTCTCATGAAGAACACACTGCTGCCTTACTTAAATTGCATGTTCCTTTATTTTTCCCATTTTGAAGAGTGGTTAAGATAAATGGGCCTGTGTGACACATCATGTTTATTCAATTAGGAATGAGGAAGTCATTAAGTACATATTTCTTAATTAACTGTTTAAAAATGATTTAGTTAAACTAATGTCAAAGGAACTGATTAGTTAGTTTACATTAACCGGAAACGGGAACTCTGGTCCACATGTATCTGGTCCATATGTATTTGTAGTAGTTTTTATTAGCCGGAAGTCTTAACCATCACAATTAACAAGAAAAACTGTAACATAGAAAGACACTGTGTGTTATGAATCTATATACACTGTGGGTTTCACTTTTTCCATAGAATTACTGAAATAAATATACTAATTTACTAAGATGTAAATTAGTATATTTACTAAGACCGGTATACTCACTGAGCCCACCAAAGTTTTTCAAAGGAGTCTATTAGCAAGTCACTCAAACATGTGTGTCTGTAATACAGATAAAGTAACAACTATTTCTGTGCATATTTATTACTTAACAAAAGTAGTTTTTAAAATTTTTTATCAGACCTGGCATTTCTTGAATTAATCTGAGTCACTCAATATATATCATGTTGTTCAGAAACACATACCCCTTTAGGCTGGATATTTTCTCATAAAATGCATTTGTGGTCTGTAAGGACGCTGTACCATAGTGTTATGATTCTGGCACGTCTGCTCTACCCTGTCTCCCTGGCTGTAATCAGCAGATGAGATGCACCTGGTGGCTGCTGCAGTGCAGTGCAATGCAATCTGTGGCATTCCAAGCACCTGTGTCTTCCCTGATATATACTGACTCTGACAAGCAGAAGGTGCCAGATTTTTGAAAGCCATTGTGCGAGTAGATATCCAGCAGTCCTTCCTGTCTGAGCAGTGGTTTTTGACCTTGCCTTGCTTCTTGGGTTTTGCCTCTCTGCCTGCTCCTTGTCGGATTGTTTGGATTTTGGTTTGCGACCCTGTTTCCTGCATCTGGTTCATGCCTCTGCCTGGCCCTTGCCTGACGTCTCTTGTTCCGATCATTGACCCAGTTTCTGTACCTGGATTATTGAGCCAGCCTAGCCCTTGGATTATTCCGCTTAAAGTCACCTGCCTCTCTTACCTGCGCTGTGGAGATCCCTGCCTGCTACAAACTGAGGTTTCCCCTCTGGGTTTCAAGTTCTACCCAAGACAAAAGCAGGTTAGTGACTTTTCTGATCCTTGCAAGATCTGGAGAAACTTTAAGTCACTAATCCTCCTCTCTGCTTCAGTGATCCCCGGAAGCTGTGTGGAGTTTAACCTGAATGACGTTTTCCTCTGGCTGAATAAACCTTTTAATCTTTCAGTTCTGTGTCTGGCTGAATCTTGGGTCCGCATTTTTCTGACTTGTAATACATAGTGTTTGTATGTAAAATACAGAAAGACAATAAAGGACAGAAAAAGAGAAGTGTGAAAAATAACTGTTTTTTATGATGAATCTGCACTCTAAATCATAATTACCTCATTAATTATCCTGTCAGGAGAATTTTAGGCAATATTTAATAAGCAGCCATTAGTTAATCTTCAGTTACAATGCATATGCAAAAAGGTCGACAGTGGTAGTTATTTCAAATAAAACCCTTGTTCAGATTACATGCTCTGAGTATCTTCAGACAAATTTAAACATGCTCACTGAAAGTCATTTGTCATTTTTTTTCTGCAAGCACAGCAGAGGAATACTATGTATTTTCACTTTGGCAGAACACAGCAGGTTCTTTTGAAACTGTCTTTGCAAAAAAGATTAAAGTAGAATTTTATTGGGCTGAAAGTGATTGATGGTTTGTAGTTTTCTTTCGAAATGTGCAAACAGAACTGCATGTGTAGCTGAACACGAAGACCTTTTTAACCTATTTTGTGGTGATTAATGTCCAATGTCCCCATCCGTTGATCACACATGATATCTTGTAATGGCCTTTGTGTAGTAATTTAGCAGTTGCAAATGGAGGTTGTAAACAACCAACATCATCTCTGACTGTTAGCCTTCTAAAAGTAAGCACACCCAAAGGGAAGACGCATTATATAAAAATAATATTTTAATGTTTGCATTTTGCACAAGAGTGTTTTAGTAATGGTACTTTAATGTGAAGCTGTTAAGAATATATCTTTCATTTCTATAGGGGGCTAGTGCTCTGAGATGCATCAGTTAAAAACTAAACCACAGTGACGAGTCTAATTTTACATCCACCTGATAAAGCAATATCATACACTACTTTGGATTTAGGAGAAGGAGACAAGATGAGCTTTTGCTATCATTTTTTGAAAATCAATTTATCTGCCCTGCGTTTTAGTAGCATGGAAAGACACAATGCCTTAGATTCAACACTCCATCCTAAGCATTTAACACTTTATCATATGTAATTTTAACACCCAACAGCCAGGCCTTTGGTACATGTTGACAAATAGAACATTGAAATCACATTCCCAGATTGTCAGTTGATCTTTAAACATGGAAAAAAGAAACAAAATGTGACATCACGGTTGAAGTGGCACACATTTCATCCTGATACCCATAACCTATTCAGAATGGGAGCACATCAAAAGCACCACAAATACGTCCAAGACATGACCAGACTTATCGAGTCTTTTCAATGTACTGACATAAATGGCTAGATATGAAACAGTGTTTCACTGCTTTTTGTTTGTTTCGTTTCACAAATAAAACTAAGGTTTCATACATTTCACAATGTTTTAAAGATTTCATTTGAAGTTTAGAATTATTAGGTTCAGGTTTGCCCATTTTTGCAATGTTTCCAATCTTAAACTAGGGATGCATATACTGCAGTTAAGATACCTTAAAAAAAGTGAAATAGTTGCAATAGGAAGCTCCGAAGCTGACAGTATCTTTAGTTGCATTAACAGTTCATGGTTAGCCAGTTGTGGTATTTTTACACTGTTATTACTTTTTCATATAGACAAATCAAGATGCAGACAGATACAATATTTAAAAGTAGCATGGGCTTTTACAGTACATGTGTAACTGACTGTTAGCCAGCAAACAGTCTAAAGCATGTTGCAGCTATGAGACCTAGAATGTTAATTCCTGAAACTTGTTAACGTGGAACTTTCAATTACACAGATACATTTTTTGTGGGTGTTGCCACTGCAGACTCCATAATAGGGCCACTGACTCTGAGCAGTAATTCCTGCCCCTGCTGCCATGTCTGCCAAGCTATTGCTCAGTAACTGATGGTGGGAGAGAAGTGCTTTCAAATCTTAAAAGCCGTGATTTTCAACAATAAAACTATAAATGATGATTCTGTCACAGCGACTGTCCTTTGGAACTGTATCGAGTTACCCCTTTGAAAGGTGTAACTGTAACAGATTCGCTGATGGACTTTCATATTCAAGACCAGAGATAGTGGAGATCCCAAGGTTCTAGCGTGATCTCATGCTCATTTCTCAGTGCTTACCATGTGAAACTGTACAATGATCCTTTTAAAGTTAGAGGAAGTTTATATCACTGCCTGAGAGATTTGTCCCAGAGGAATATAAACCACACACAAAGCAGCAGCACAGGCTCGTCTGTTAAAAAGTCTTTAAATGGCCCACAGGGGCTGTTGGGTTTTATTTTTTACCTTAGAACATAAATAGTTTAAATCCTGAAATATGAGACAAATGACTGGTTCCTGGCAAATGTTTCTGTAGTGGAAACAAGCCTTTTGTTAACCAACTCTTTTATACAATCAGAGAACTCAAAACCTGTTTTCGTGTCTTACTTCATAATAATAGTTGAACTATAAAGTCAAGCTTAAAGCACTAATCTTCATATCCAATGACAATAATAACAGTTTAGACTAAAACAGCAACTGGATAGTGTTTTACAGACTTCAATTTAAAATATCGAACGCAAATAAAGGTAGTTATGTCCTAGGTAATTACTTAACACTGGTTAACATACAGTGCCTTGCGAAAGTATTCGGCCCCCTTGAACTTTTCAACCTCTTGCCACATTTCAGGCTTCAAACATAAAGATATAAAATGTTTTTTTTTGTGAAGAATCAACAAGTGGGACACAATCGTGAAGTGGAATGAAATTTATTGGATGTGTCAAACTTTTTTAACACATAAAAAACTGAAAGGTGGGGCGTGCAATATTATTCGGCCCCCTTGCGTTAATACTTTGTAGCGACACCCTTTGCTGCAATTACAGCTGCAAGTCGCTTGGGGTATGTCTCTATCAGTTTTGGACATTGAGAGACTGAAATTCTTGCCCATTCTTCCTTGCAGCTGGATACGTTTATTTGTGAACCATTCCATTGTAGATTTGGCTTTATTTTTTGGATCATTGTCTTGTTGGAAGATAAATCTCCGTCACAGTCTCAGGTTCCTTGCAGACTCCAACAGGTTTTCTTCCAGAATGGGCCTGTATTTGGCCCCATCCATCTTCCCATCAATTTTGACTATCTTTGACTATCTGTCCCTCCTGACGAAAAGCAGGCCCAAACCATGATGCTACCACCACCATGTTTGACAGTGGGGATGGTGTGTTCAGGGTGATGAGCTGTGTTGCTTTTTCGCCAAACATTTCGTTTTGCATTGAGGCCAAACAGTTCGATTTTGGTTTCATCTGACCAGAGCACCTTCTTCCACATGTTTGGTGTGTCTCCCAGGTGGTTTGTGGCAAACTTTAAACGAGACCTTTTCATGGATATCTTTGAGAAATGGCTTTCTTCTTGCTACTCTTCCATAAAGGCCAGATTTTTGCAGTGTACGACTGATTGTTGTCCTATGGACAGACTCTCCCACCTCAGCTGTAGATCTCTGCAGTTCATCCAGAGTGATCATGGGCCTCTTGGCTGCATCTCTGATCAGTCTTCTCCTTTTTCGAGATTAGAGTTTAGAGGGACGGCCGGGTCTTGATAGATTTGCATTGGTCTGATACACCTTCCATTTCCATATGATATCTTGCACAGTGCTCTTGGGATGTTAAAGCTTGGGAAATCTTTTTGTATCCAAATCCGGCTTTAAACTTCTCCACAACAGTATCTCGGACCTGCCTGGTGTGTTCCTTGGTCTTCATGATGCTCTCTGCGCTTTGAACAGAACCCTGAGACTATCACAGAGCAGGTGCATTTATACGGAGACTTAATTACACACAGGTGGATTCTATTTATCATCAGTCATTTGGGACAACATTGGATCATTCAGAGATCCTCACTGAACTTCTGGAGTGAGTTTGCTGCACTGAAAGTAAAGGGGCCGAATAATATTGCACGCCAGACTTTTCAGTTTTTAATTTGTTAAACAAGTTTGACACATCCAAAAAATTTCATTCCACTTCACGATTGTGTCCCACTTGTTGTTGATTCTTCACAAAAAATTAGAATTTTATATCTTTATGTTTGAAGCCTGAAATGTGGCAAGAGGTTGAAAAGTTCAAGGGGGCCGAATACTTTCGCAAGGCGCTGTAGGTTTCCTTTGTAGGTTTTTTCTTGACAGTAAACGTGTAAGGAGCAAAGGTAGGTTTGTAGTAAATGATTCATATTAAGATGTTTAAGCCACATTTTTCTTGATCCCTCATTTGTTTGTGAACCACCAATCTCAAAAAACTAATCTTTAATTAAAGGTATGTTTATTCATTCTGTAAAAACATATCCGCAATAAAAATCTAAATCGATTAAAGTTTAAAACAACTCCTTGTGTGACAGACGAGGCTGGATGAAGCTGAGGGTTCATCTTGCGACCACACATATTGAGACGGATGGTCTCAATATGTGTGGTCTCTATGTCTCCATAGCAACGGTCTGTTTTAAGGCCTTTCAGACATCTTTACCAGGGGAGCTAGTAATTGAGCAGAGACCTGTATTTGTGTATTCAATAAATGTTATTTATATCTACACTATTACTTAAGAGTTATACACCTTTGTAACATCTGCATTGTTACTCAACAATTACCAAGTATAAAATCCTAGATATTTTAAAACAGTCATCATTCGGAATATTCTCCATGCAAAGACAAAATAGTTTTGTGAATTTGTTACAATTTTATGTATTTTTTATTTAAAATCTATGTATTTAAATCACATTTCAAATCAAAGATTTGTGCATTATATGTGGGAAATGTTATTGGATTTTGAACATCACTGTGCCCTTTTGAAACACTGCCTATTCATTGTCTTTAACCACATTCATTGATGTCCGGTATGATTATGAATTAGTGTAACACACTGCTGACTTCATGTAAACTGAGGAGAAATTAGCTTGTGAAGAAGACCTTGCCTAAGGCACTTTGGGGATTTAATTTCTCTACCACAAGCAAAAAAGAAGTGGTGAGAGTAATGAGCAAACAAGCTAAAATGTTTTAAAGAACAAAAGAAAAGTTATGTTTTTTTTTTTTTTAGGCAAGTGGGCCTTGAGAAATCTGCCAAATGCATTAACCTACTTCCGGCACAACTTAGGAATTGGGGGTAACAGCGGACTTCCCATGATGCCACTGCCCGCATAAAACCCCCCTCCTTTCTCTTCCACGCGGCCTCCAGAGGGACCGGATAGGGGGGACAAGCACTCTAATGTCTTTTCGCTGGCAAACAGACATAAACTCTTCAAACTGGATCCAAGGGTGTCATATGATCCCGCGATCATATGCACAAGTTAAGTACTGATGAATTACTGTTGAAAGAATCCGGTATTCATTCATAAAAAGGGGAGACGCTGTCTCTACAAGCCGAGTGAAGCGGTTTTTCCAGTCTGAATGAAGGACAACTGAGACCGCATCACCTTGGTAACGTGCAGTTTTGGCCGGCTGACAGAACGGCCGCCACTCCCCACAGCTAAGGAGGTTGGCTGTAGCTAACCGTTTGTTGACTGTGGACGTTTCTTCAAACTTCGCCGCCCTGGACAACGTTTCCCCACCACAGTTCATGAGCTTAGGTTAGGTGAGGTTAGGAGGTTAGGGCAGAGTAATAGAGAAGGATTTAGGATGAAATGATCTGAACATTTTAATTTTATTAAGTTTGGTTTTGTTTGTGTTGAACTCTGCTATCTTAGTGCTAGCAGGCTGTCTGTTCAGCACCACGTGCTCAGTTTTGAGTTCTGTGTTTGTGTGTTTTTAAAGTTAAGACAAACTTTACTTGAAAGGTGATTTTAAACAGAAGATTGATCATAACGCGCCGTCCGCGCCTTTGCATTTTAACCCTTTTATTGACTGTATTTTTAAAGGTGTGTGTTTGATTCTGGTGCTAAGCTATCAACCTCCTTTGTTAGCTTTAACTGCTAACAGCTAAGAACATGTGCCTGCCTGCTAAAGAATATTTACCCAGAAAGGTTGTTAGTTTTCAATCCAGTAAATAATAGAACATTATTTTACTAAACTTGATAACTAAGTAAACACCATTAAGCCCCATTTCTCCAGAAAGATTTGGTTCTTTTCCAAAATACCTCCTTAAATATTTTACCGTCTCCTTTAATAATATTTCTTTAAATATTATTTCAATAAATAAAGACTAATCAGACACCATTGAGTGTTAGTCATCCAGAAGGTTGGTTTCATTCAGCAGATCATTATTTAAAACATTATTTTATTAAAATAATATCTAAAATTTTATCTGATCTTGCATTGTGAGTGGTTGTCTAAAGGTATGCTGATTATTGCCTAAGTTGGTTCCAAGACTAACTTAACTTCACTTCCAGATTTTTCAAGATAATCCTTGGTTCTCAAACATAAATAACATTGCATGTTTCGTTGTCCGATGAGCAAACCCTCCCTCCTACTTCCCTATGTCTAAGGGAATTGCTCAATCCAGCTCTCCATCCAACGGGTCCGGACTTCCCTAAACCTGAAAAGTCTTACTAAGCAGGTTCACAGAAAGTTCTGTTTAAGCTCATGTCGGGAAATGACTCGCCTAGCCTCTGACAGCCTACATCCAGAAGTCTCGCCCTTCTTCAACCGGAGGTCTGGACGACTGAGTAGCCTACCGCAGTCATTCTCAGTCCGACAGTCACTTCTGTTAACAGCTGCTCATTCCCTAATATTACAACTGGTTCTTGGTATATGGGCTAGGTTAATTTTAGTGACTCGGCACGAGCCCCAAGGGCGTTGTTTTAAGAAACTTGGCTAAGGCAACCTATAAAAACCTCCTATAATTTTCTTAGAACCAGGCAACAAGACTTTTTACCACCAATTTCTTTAATTAGTAACGCTTTTGCAGGGATCCGTAACAGCTTAAATTCGGCAACACACAATAAATTCAAAAATAGAAATAAGTCAATTAACTCAACCTGTCTTTCCCTGATGCTGAAACTAATGAGTTTGGAGAGGCTTTGAAGACGGAGGCTCGTCCATGCACCCGATGGAGCTGTTCCTTCGGGTAACAATGAGTGGTTTCTTGAGGGGAATACGACTTAATCTTCAGTTTTCTTCCTTTAAGTGGCAGACACTGATGCTCCAGGCTTCGATGGTTAAACAGAAACTTTTTGGTCATATGTCTCAGAAGACAATAGCTTCCAGAGGCTGAAGAGTTGAAGGAAACCCCGGGGACATAATTGAGGTTGATTCAGGACTTCCAGAAGCCTGAAACTTAGAGCAATCAGCTGTTCACCGATCAAGTTCACTTCTGTTGTCTGGATAAAAAGGCTGTAGATGAAATCAGATTCTTAATCTTAAGGCACAGTCCTTCTAGGGCACACGGGTTGATCCTCTTTTTAATGTAGTTTATCAGCTGGGCTGTGTCTCTGGTCCTTTTTCACCTGAGTGTCTTTCCTCCGTCCGATCTTGTTCGCTGGTCTTCTGCGAGGAAATAACCCAGTTCCTTCCTTCAGCATTGCTTTTATACTATAGATGCTCTCACCAGTCAGCTCCTTATTAGGCTTTTCAGTTATTGCTCAACCTATTCAGCTCAGCTTCTTGGTCATTGCTCAATACTTTAGTCATGGTCAACGTGACTTTCTGGTCTTGTTTGTTGGCCTTGAATATGTCAGAAATAGCCACGCAGCTGGCTGTAGTCGCATCCTCCCTTCCTCCCGTTGGTCTTCAAAGGTTCGCTGTCAGCATACAGCTGGCTCTCGTCACTCTTAGTCATCCTGCACTTCTCTCCCTAATCTGCCCAGTCATAAACTTTACACGGTATCACACATTCCATTCTCAGCTTTCCACATTTACTTTAAGACACAGTTACAAAATCATCACTTCATTCTTCTTATTCATACCTCACAAATGATCAACTTTATACGTCTTCTATAAAGCTGATTGAGAATTTTAAACCTTAATGTTTTTTGTTTTAATTATCAGTTCTCAATAATATTTCAATCATACGTCTTTACTTGATAATCAAAGATTACTCAATTCATTTATTACTTGTAAAAGAATGGAAAATCATCAAACATCATTTCTTTGGATACACTTGTTTACATTTCTGCAAAAGATAAGACAGTTAATATGTATCTCCACAGAGGCCTCTCTAGTCTTCTCAGTTTCACTCTCCACTGCTTCAACTGTATATTTTAATAATTGTTGCATGGATTACACAGAAATATATTTATTGCAATTATTGTGGTGAGTAGTAGTGAGTAGTAACTGTGAGCAGTTAATGAATGCTGCATGGATGACATGGAAAGATCTCACCTTATTTTGACACCCCCTTCTTGAGATCAGACTGTATCCATGCGCAAAGTCCCAAATGTCAGAGAAAATCAAGGTCTGTATCATAAACACACAAGGAGAGGACCTCATCTTCCAAAAACTCTGAGTAGTATGGTGATCGAGGGACTTGCGTCGAGAATCTCAAATTTGTCGATGAAGTCAGGGTGCATTAAAAGGGGAGATGACACAGGCTCCTTTTGGAGGACAGGTGGTGAGGGAGACCCATCAGCTGCGGGGATCCGCTGTCATCCATGTGAGACAGTGTCAACAGGGCTATGCAGAGGTGAGAGGATTGGGGGTAAGGGCGAAGGGGGGGAGAAGGGTTGAGGAGGGATTGCCAACATGACCTCGGCCAGCAAGCCATAAGACAGCTGGGGAGGCCCCGTGTCGTCTTGCATGGCATCACCTGTAGCAGAAGTCTGGGAGATTAGCTCCTCCAGCGAGGTAGGCTGGTGTTGCTCTTCATCATCACCAGCAGAAGTTTGACAGGTGACGCTCTTGGTGGTGACAGAGGTTTGAGTGCTGCTGTCTGCAGTAGTGATTGACACCTGGCATCCTTTGACATCGGTGCCTGGAGGAGGCGAATCAGGGGAGCTATGGGTGCCAACAGCAACAACCCTCCCATCGAGTAGATGGAGGGTGTGCAACCAGAATCGATCTTTAGGATCTTCCCAGATGCAGCTGATGATGGGGAGATACATTCCCCCTTGCTGTGTCTTTATCCTAAAAGTGTGCGCAGCAGCCCCTTAGGCCGATGTCCAGGTCAGCTTGTATCGTGTCTGAAGATTTCGGCTCGTGGTCATGGAGATATACGGAAGATCCCCAGGACCCTCGATGCCGAAGACACGTGTCACTGTGGCATAGTCGACAGTAATAGAGAGACAGTGGTGACACCAATGAGCTTCAGACTGTGAGTAGTTAATGAATGTTGCATGGATTAGATGGAAAGATCTCACCTTATTTTGACACGATAATGTTGCATCACTCTTTTGGTCATGGTTTTCAATCATCTTTAATCAACTTGTTTAAATTGTACATAGCCCATTAGTCTTCCTTATTCTTTAATTCTGCTTAGTAGTTTAGTTGGATTGTTTTTGCATAGTAAAGAGTTTGTTGATTGAAATATGTTTGACTTTGTGTTGACTTATTTTTGTTAATAAATTATTGTATTTTAAGAAATTGTGTGAATTCATTCCATGTGTTTGCAGAGTTTTGCTGTTCAATAATGTCAGACCTTGGCTCACACCTTTCTATTTTGTCCTAATACCATCGCCTTACTGAGCTGGTATTCACAGGACAACCCTTAACAGACCGAAATATTATTTGATAAAATATTAATATTAAATATTAAAGAATATTTTCAGATTCATAATCCTTACAATAACATGTAAACAAAAATTGTCTGCTGTGTTTTCATTATGCTATTTGTTCACTAATGTTCTCTAACAAACCTCTGAAGCTTTCACAGAATACCTGCATTCATACTGATATTAAATTTGTAGACTGTTATCACCATTAAGAGAACCTCCGGAGAAAATTGGTTTCACTGCATTTATTTCAGATTGTCAGATTATTGGAGGCTTTTTGTTGGTGTATCTCATAAAATCCCAGTAAAATGTAGTCAA
Organism: Crenichthys baileyi; assembly: GCA_036173005.1. Lineage (NCBI taxonomy): Eukaryota > Metazoa > Chordata > Actinopteri > Cyprinodontiformes > Goodeidae > Crenichthys > Crenichthys baileyi. The sequence goes on along the minus strand of JAHHUM010000704.1, from coordinate 149,511 downwards.
GCTTGTGGTTGTAGTATGGCAAAAGGGTATTTTTTTAAAGGGGGAAATACTTTTGCAAAGCAATGTGTCAGGCTTTATTTCTGCTAATTTACCTGATCTAAGGTGTACATAAGGTGTGAATATTCCCGAATCTTCTACTGCAGATGCTAGCCTGTGCACAGAAGAAGACACACATATGTTTTCCATGTTTATACACCATGTGTGCATCAGGCAAGCTACATGTGTGCATGCCAGGGGCTCTGTCAAAACACTAGCATTTGAAAATAATGAAATGAGAAAAGTTGTTTAAAATAGTGTCTCAGAGAGTTGTGCAAGCAAGCGTGTTACCTGAAGCGAGAATAAGCAAAGCCTATGGCCAATGAGAAAGATCTGCCCTATTATATTTCAAAAGCTATACTTCCTTACTGACATTTCTGCACTAATGATGCTTCAGCTCACCCAAACTCTAAATTGTATACAAAATAAGCAAATCATTATAGATTTTAATCCCCCCCGTTGAATAGAAGACCCAATGTATTGCTTTTGTTTTTTATGCAATGTACCCACAAAAACAGGGGTCTAGTATTGTGGTTTTTGATGATCTGTAAAAGTTGTAATGGTAAAGCAAACTCTGGGTTTTTGGAGATTTGCTATGGACAAATCAGTTTTAATCACTGAAAATAAACTATTGTTTTGAAAAATGTAACAAAGGGGTACACAACCAAAACACTAACCTCATGGGGAACTAAGAAAAATAAGTGGGTAAAAAATATTAGTTGATTAAATATGTCAGTGGAGAAATCCAGTGAAAGTCAAACCAAATGATCCGTCCGCCTGTTGATCCTTCCGTCCATCTGTCCGTCCATCCACAACTGACAAGTGATTGTGGTTTGGTATTGAAATGCAGTTTGGTATTGAAATACAGTTTGGTATTGAAATACCTTTCAGTATAGAAATGAAAGTAGAAAGTATAGAAATGATGGCAACCATGTGGCACAACTGTGTTACATTGGGAAAGAGCTAGAACGAGAGCCCCCACATAGAGACAAGCTGTTTTTGGGTGGAGAGGTAGAACTGAAACCAATGGAGTGGTTTGTTGCTAATTTCGTACTAGTACTCATCATCTTCCTCTTCATCCAGAACTGAGTCATGAGGGCAGCAGACTCAGTAGAGACTCCCATACGTCCCTCTCCCGGGACACCTCCTCCAGCTCCTCTGGGGGGAGCCCAAGGCGTTCCCAGGCCAGCCGAGAAACATAGTCCCTCTAGCATGTCCTGGGCCTGGACACCTCCCATGTAAGGCATCCAGAAGGCTTCAAATATAGATGCACGAGCCACCTCAATTGACTCCTCTCAAAGTGTTTGTTAGTTTCAAGAAATCATAATTACAGTGTTGTTAGAGTGCAAGGAACATTTCTAAGACCAGCCAATCTTTACTGAATTGAAGACCAGCCAATCTTTACTTAATTGATTTTCATAAAACTGCTAAAATGCGTTTAAAATATTTAACAATATCTACAGGAGTTCTACTGTAGGCTACTCTGAAATATACAGTGCCTTGCGAAATTATTTGGCCCCCTTGAACTTTTCAACCCTTTGCCACATTTCAGGCTTCAAACATAAAGATATAAATTTCAATTTTTTTGTGAAGAATCGACAAGTGGGACACAATCGTGAAGTGGAATGAAATTTATTGGATGTGTCAAACTTTTTTGACAAATAAAAAACTGAAAAGTGGGGCGTGCAATATTATTCGGCCCCTTTACTTTCAGTGCAGCAAACTCACTCCAGAAGTTCAGTGAGGATCTCTGAATGATCTAATGTTGTCCCAAATGACTGATGATGATAAATAGAATCCACCTGTGTGTAATCAAGTCTCCGTATAAATGCACCTGCTCTGTGATAGTCTCAGGGTTCTGTTCAAAGTGCAGAGAGCATCATGAAGACCAAGAAACACACCAGGCTGGTCCGAGATACTGTTGTGGAGAAGTTTAAAGCCGGATTTGGATACAAAGAGATTTCCCAAGCTTTAAACATCCCAAGGAGCACTGTGCAAGCAATCATATGGAAATGGAAGGAGTATCAAACCACTGCAAATCTACCCAGACCCGGCCGTCCCTCTAAACTCTCATCTCAACAAGGAAACTCAACAAGGAGAAGACTGATCAGAGATGCAGCCAAGAGGCCCATGATCACTCTGGATGAACTGCAGAGATCTACAGCTGAGGTGGGAGAGTCTGTCCATAGGACAACAATCAGGTGTACACTGCACAAATCTGGCCTTTATGGAAGAGTGGCCAGAAGAAAGCCATTTCTCAAAGATATCGATGAAAAGGTCTCGTTTAAGGTTTGTCACAAGCCACCTGGGAGACACACCAAACATGTGGAAGAAGGTGCTCTGGTCAGATGAAACCAAAATCGAACTGTTTGGCCACAATGCAAAACGATATGTTTGGCGTAAAAGCAATACAGCTCAACACCCTGAACACACCATCCCCACAGTCAAACATGGTGGTGGCAGCATCATGGTTTGGGCCTACTTTCTGTCAGAAGGGACAGGGAAGATGGTCAAAATTGATGGGAAGATGGATGGGGCCAAATACAGGACCATTCTGGAAGAAAACCTGTTGGACTCTGCAAGAGACCTGAGACTGGGACGGAGATTTATCTTCCAACAAGACAATGATCCAAAACATAAAGCCAAATCTACAATGGAATGGTTCACAAATAAACGCATCCAGGTGTTGGAATGGCCAAGTCAAAGTCCAGACCTAAATCCAATGGAGAATCTAGGGAAAAAGGTGAAGACTGCTGTTCACAAATGCTCTTCATCCAACCTCACTGAGCTTGAGCTGTTTTGCAAGGAAGAATGGGCAAGAATTTCAGTCTCTCAATGTCCAAAACTGATAGAGACATACCCCAAGCGACTTGCAGCTGTAATTGCAGCAAAGTGTGGCGCTACAAAGTATTAACGCAAGGGGGCCGAATAATATTGCACGCCCCAATTTTCAGTTTTTTATTTGTTAAAAAAGTTTGACACATCCAATAAATTTCATTCCACTTTACGATTGTGTCCCACTTGTTGTTGATTCTTCACAACAAGTTTGAAATTTATATCTTCTTTTTTGAAGCCTGAAATGTGACAAAAGGTTGAAAAGGGGGCCGAATACTTTCGCAAGGCACTGTAACTGCTTTCACTGTTTGCAGTGTGAACATTTAGGCTATTGTTGACATCCAACAGTGAAATAAATTAGTTTTGAGTTTGGATGAAATTATCTCACTGCTGATAATGAAACCATTGGAGATGATGTGGATGGCAAACAGAAAGGGTCCAAAAACAGAACTTTGGGACATACAATAATTAATTAGGACATAGGTAAAGGGGGAACGTCCTAAGGTGACAAACCATTTTGGATTGGAGAGGTAGGACTGAAACTAGGAGGGTTCTGTACCAGAAGGCCAAAAGGTAGTCACTTTTAATGAAATATTGCTACATGTAACAATTAGTCAGACCAAGTTGTGAAAATTTCCATCACATGCAAAATTTAGTTTTTAGAACTAATTCCCTCTTTCTTCTGTAGTTTAACACATGTCATTTGGCTTCATTACAAAAGTAAAGTTAATATTTTCCAAATTGCTCGGGGGAATTTTTTGTTTAATTTTTGTTTAATCAATAGCACTTTTCTTCTAAACCATCCAGTCTAAACAAGAATCCTGATTGGACATTTTATTTCTAAATATTTCTTCAGACCGACCAGTGTGTTACATTATTTGTTAATATTTGACAGCATTTTTTATTATTTTGTAATATCAGCGTCTTTGCAAAAATTAGACAAACTTTATTTTTAAATAACTTTCCGGACTATCTGAATTACCAGTGATTAATTTCCAATGCTTCTGAACTAAGTGTGCTTTCACAACATGAACAATCAATCACTCACTCACTCCCTCGCATCCAGTCCCTGCCTGGCAGACCTCCCCACTTAACTGGGCTTGTAAATCATCTGCACAACATCAATGGAGAAACATTTGTTACCTCCAACACCTGCTTGACTCAGCACTTCTTTAACTGTCCTCAAGGAGCGAGGCATGTCAAGGGAGCTGGGGAAGAGGTCAAAGGGGGCGACTTTAAGTAGATGATCAAACTATCAATATTCTTCTGCTTACCAGATTGGGTGTTGTAAAAAGGGAGGCAATTCATCAGAGTATATGATCTTGACCCTGTATTTTTCTCTTTGCCAGATACTAACAATGAAAGTTTTCTCTGGGTGCATTCTAATGTAAATTCTTTGTCATCACAGCTCCACGATAAAAACCCACCCACATTTATGGATCAGTTTATCATCCAAATTATACAGGTTAATCTGGTAACATCACAGGGTTTAGATCGACTTTTCAGTGTTTCACCTTTCAGGTGATTATGAGGCATATAGAACAAGTGTAGGTCACTGATTAGGTGTATAACATGAAAGGTAGCACTGTGTCTGTAGTAGCTTATATTTTCTCTATTGCTACAGAGGGGGGATTGAGGTAAACATTATTCTGCATGGATATTTGAAAAAGTGTAGTGTTTGTAAGTTGGATTCTTGATTGTCTTAATGGCCTTAGTTTAAGTCACAGAAATTAACTTTTGCTGGAAATGTTATGTAATCAGCCTACCCAGTAAGAGTAAATACCAGAAATATAATAAATGAAGAGCAGCCTTCTTGCAATTTGAATGTTGTGGGATTGATTCCATCTTCCTTCTGCCACATGTCGATTTGCACCTGGAAATGCGCTAAATTAGTTCAGTCTATTTACCATTTAAAACTCCCCAAATGTTATAACTTTAACAGCAAATGGCTTTTTATTATAATTTACATACAACTAGTATTCTAATTTGCAGCATGTGCTTCACACACAACACCTTTAAACCATGGTCATCCTTTCCTATAACCATAGATTTTTGACTGCCCTGTAATTAGCACCATCTTTCTTTCCATCAACTCTGTACAGCTTCTTCTTACCACCTTTCCATAAAGGCCAGGATTGTACACAACCAATAGTTCTCCTGTTGACATATTCTTTTACCAAAGCTGTTGATCTTTGCAGCCCCTCCAGAGTTACTTTGGACGTCTTTGTTGCTTCTATGAGTAATGTTTTCTTTCCCTATAATTGTATAATTATAGTATATAATATATATATATATAGTATTATAGTATACTATATAGTATATAGTATAATCCCTATAATTGTATAATTTACATACAACTAGTATTCTAATTTGCAGCATGTGCTTCACACACAACACCTTTAAACCATGGTCATCCTTTCCTATAACCATAGATTTTTGACTGCCCTGTAATTAGCACCATCTTTCTTTCCATCAACTCTGTACAGCTTTTCTGTCCCTGCTGGAAAAGCATCCTCACAGCATGATGCTGCCACCACCATGTTTCATTCTGGTGATGGTCTGTTCAGATCAGTCTTTAATATTAGGTGTCTTTCCACACATAGCATTTTGTATATAAATCAGAAAGTTCAGTCTCGGTCTCATCTCACCAAATGACCTTGTTTGAATTGTTCCCTATGTGGCTTGGGACAAACTGCAAGCATTATTTTTTATGACTTTCTTTAAATTACGGTTTTCTTCTTACCACCTTTCCATAAAGGCCAGGATTGTACACAACCAATAGTTCTCCTGTTGACATATTCTTTTACCAAAGCTGTTGATCTTTGCAGCCCCTCCAGAGTTACTTTGGACGTCTTTGTTGCTTCTATGAGTAATGTTTTCTTTCCCTAGCCTGTCAAGTTAGATGGACGTGCATGTCTTGATAGGTTTGAAGTTGTGACTTACTTTTTAATTTTTTAGATAATGCATGAAGAGTTCAGTGTGACCGATTCATAGCCTGGGATATTGTTTTCTAACCTAACTCTTTTTAAAGTCTTCATCCCCGACCTGTCTGCTGTGTTGCTTGGTCTTCATGATGTTTGTTCACTTGTGTTCTCTATTAAACCTTGAAGGCATTCACATAAGGGCTGTATTTAAAGTGTGATTAAATTTACACACAGGTTGACTTGGCAATTTCCTAATTAAGTGATTTCTGTGGACAACTTCAATTCAATTCAGTTTTATTTATTTAGCGCCAATTCACAACACGTGTTCTCAAAGCACTTCTCAAAAGTCAGGTACATACATTCCAATTAGTCCTGACCATTGAACAGTGCAGTCAGATTCAGTTATTTATTCAAATTGGATAAAAAGTTTTTCTGTCTAAGGAAACCCAGCAGATGGCATCCAGTCAGTGACTTGCAGCATTCCCTCCTCCCGGATGAGCATGTAGAGACAGTGGACAGTCACTGGTGTTGACTTTGCAGCAATCCCTCATACTGATCATGCATGTAGCGACAGTGGAGAGGAAAAACTCCCTTTTAACAGGAATAAACCTCCAGCAGGAACAGGCTCAATGTGAGCGGCCATCTGCCACGACCGACTGGGGGTTAGAGAGAACAGAGCAGAGACACAAAGAGAACAAAGAAGCACTGATCTAGGAGTACTTTCTATGGGAAGGAAAAGTAAATGGTTATAATCAGTCTGGCAGACTGATTATAACCATTGGAAAAGAGAAGGAGTAATACAAGTAGCAGAAATGGATGGTGTGTTTGCACCTCAACCATAACTGAGCCGGTTTAGGCTAAACCTGACTCCCCCTTACTCCATCTAACAGCCACTCTAACTATAAGCTTTATCAAAAAGGAAAGTTTTAAGCCTAGCCTTAAAAGTAGACAGGGTGTCCGCCTGACGGACTAAAACTGGGAGCTGGTTCCACAGGAGAGGAGCCTGATAACTGAAGGATCTGCCTCCCATTCTACTTCTAGAGACTCTAGGAACCACCAGTAAACCTGCAGTCTGAAAATGAAGTGCCCTGTTACGAACATATGGAAAAATCTGATCTCTGATGTATGATGGAGCTAGATCATTAAGGGCTTTATATGTGAGGAGGAGAATTTTAAATTCTATTCTGGATTTAACAGGGAGCCAATGAAGGGAAGCTAAAATAGGAGAAATATGATCTCTCTTTTTATTTTTTATCTGAACTCTTGCAGCAGCATTTTGAATCAGCTGAAGGCTTTTAACTGCATTTTCTGGACATCCTGATAGTAAAGAATTACAATAGTCCAGCCTTGAAGTAACAAATGCATGGACTAGTTTTTAAGCGTCACTCCTGGATAGGATATTTCTAATTTTGGCAATGATCCGGAGGTGAAAGAAGGAAATCCTAGAAACCTGTTTAATATGGGATTTAAATGACATGTCCTGGTCAAAAGTAACACCAAGGTTTTTTACTTTATTACCGGAGGTCAATTTAATGCCATCCAGGTTAAGCGATTGACTAAGCAGTTTCTTTTTGAAAGACTCCGGTCCAAAGACGACAACTTCTGTCTTGTCTGAATTTAGAAGCAAAAAATGTAAAGTCATCCAAGCTTTTAGATAGACTACAAGCATGTCTTGAAGATATAACTGGTTGGGTTCATCAGGATTTATGGATAAGTAAAGCTGAGTATCATCAGCGTAACAGTGAAAATGTATTCTATGCTGCCTGATAATTTGACCTATTGGAAGCATTTATATATAGTAAAGAGAATTGGCCCAAGTACTGAACCCTGTGGTACTCCACAATTAACCCTGGAGTTTAAAGATGATTTATCATTTACATGAACAAACTGGAATATGTCAGACAGATAAGATTTAAACCAGCCTAGCGCTGTTCCCCTGATCCCTACAGCATATTCCAGCCTTTTTAATAGAATATTATGGTCGACTGTATCAAATGCAGCACTGAGATCTAACAGAACCAGTACAGACACAAGTCCATTATCTGAGGCCTTAAGAATATCATTAGTGACTTTCAGCAGCGCTGTTTCCGTGCTATGATGAGCTCTGAAGCCTAACTGAAACTCTTCAAACAGGTCATTGCTGTGTAAATGCTCACACATTTGATTAGCAACTATTTTCTCAAGAATTTTAGATAAGAACGGAAGATTGGATATAGGTCTGTAATTTAGTAAGTCATCTTGATCAAGCGAAGGTTTCTTAAGCAAAGGTTTAATTACAGCTACCTTAAAAGCCTGTGGTACATATCCATTTACTAAAGATAGATTCATCATATCTAAAAACGTTTTATTTACATGGATCAGAAAAAGGGGCTAAATACAATTGAGCACCACACTTTTTTGATTTTTTTTTCAAAACATAATTAACAACCATGTTTATAGATCATTCCATTTTTTACAAATGGTGATTGTTCAGTGACCTGTCTAAAGACAGATATTGACTCCTGATAACTCCACAAATCCCACTTTACATGTCTTTAAGTTCAATATTATCTCAAAAACCCATTTTCGTCACTATTTAGTCCAATGTGGCATTGTAAGTGACTGATTTTAATACAATTAAGCAATACAGTTGAAAATTACTGTTTCTAAATAAAACTCAATCTGAAAAATGAAGCATCATGGAAGATTTGAATGCCATCTGCCATTGTTTTTGGCTTCACAGTGAACAGTAACCATGCAGAAATATGAGATAGAATGATGGGATGGGGTAAGGCTACTGTTTAATGTATTAGATGGAGATGTACTGTAGAGATTATTAAAACATATAAAAACATCTGCAGTTTTTTAACCATTGAATAGTGTAACATTCAAATGTAATGAATGCCTAAATATTGTGTAGAAGACAAGGCTAAAAAGAATAAGGTTTAGACTGAAGACAGTTAAAAGAAAATAAGAGTACATTTGCCAACAACTACTTTAAAAAAGGTTGGTTTTTCAAGTTTAACTTAATAAAAGCATTGAAAAAACTGATTAAACAAATATAATAGAATATCTTGCCATGTGTCTTTTGCTTTGAAAGTAGCCGAAAAAGATAAATATTTAAAAAGTGGAAAATGTGAATGGTGAAAGACCATGGCAGATGTGGAAGGAAAACATGTTATATAAGAGAAGTCTCACAACCATTTAAAGTAGACTAGACAGTTTTGTCAAACTGTTGGTTTTATTATAAATAATACATTTAAGCAGAAAGATTTTACTTCTTTTCTTCCCTTTTTTTCCATGTAGACACCCACCTACAATTTAAGCTGTGTGTATGTTCCTCTTATTTTCTTAAGAGCTGGTCCACTGCCATCATGTGGCGTCAGAGATGGCTTACCAATTGCAGAAGTTGTGTTCCCACTCCTCTCGCCTCTGCTCTACACTGTTTATCTGGGATGTTCTTTCTGTCTGTGTTGCGTCAAGGCCTTCCCTCCCAACCTGGCTGTCAGCAGCCGCAGCATAAAGCAGGGTAGGATGTTTCTAATTAAACACTGGTAATGATAAGACTGTGGAAGAGGAAAAGGGGGAGAAACACTCATTACACACTGACAACAGATGCTTTGACCAACCCCTGCCGGCCTGCCTTGATGCCCACAGTATGAATACATATATATATACCAGACCCCAGTGTTTTTCTAAGTGCTGAGTGCAGTGGCTTAGCGCTCATTGCCAAGGCAGCCCACGCATCACTGGTGCATGTTAGTTTTCCTCTTGCACTCTTACTGACACATTTATAGGGGTTTTATATTAAATGCATGCCAGCCTGTCTTTTCTTTCATAGTGGCATCCCACTTTATTATTCCATATTAAATTTAATACCAGCCCTCACTTGGCACCTTTTTTGAAAAAGTGACACCCACCTTGAAAGATGTGGAGGCAGTTTTTAAGTTAATGTTGGAACCCTTATTTGAATAGAAATGTAATAAATGCCATATTTTCTTACAGGTGAAGTCAAATGTTTGGTCAAGAACAACAGTTATTATATACAAACTCAGCCTTTTAAGCTTGCATATCCCTATACAGGCAGATTAATTAATTACCTTTCATCATACTTCTGAACTTGGTGTCATTCATGAAATGCAATGCACAATTACACAATGGACTGCAGAATGGAATTAGAGAAGCCACTCACAGCCAAAGACCGTAAATAAGAGATGTGAGTAGCCACTGCAGTATGACTTATTTCTGGGCTAGCGTTTTAAAACCTTGAGTTTGGGAATAAGCCAGAGCTGTATTAGCTTTTTAGTGCCTGAAGTGATATGAAAGGGATGGATCTGACTCTTGAACAAGAAGAAACAAGAAGGTTGGTGTGGCTGAAAAAAAAAACAACATACTTTTTAAGTACAGATGCATCAACACAAGGGAATAAATCATGAATAAGAGCAAGCTGTATTTTCAGTAAAAAATAGAATTGTACAAAACCATCAATACCTGATTTATTTTTATTTGGGGCTGACAATGTGATATGTATGTGATTCCAGTCATTTTACCTTTCAAAATCACAGATATTGCATATATTCTCCTCAAAGAAATGGGATATAGACTCATTGGTCACTTTATTGGGGACACTTGTACAATAAAGTGGCCAATAAGTCTATATCTCATTGCCCCATGTCATTAGCCAGTGAAATTGCTGCATCTCATTGCATTTAGGCATCTATATGGTGAAGATGACTTGCTGAAGCCCAGTTTCATCACAATGGAGAAAAAAGGGAATTTGAGGGGCTATGAGTAGGGCATGGTTGTTGGTACTAGGTAAGCTAGTCTGAGTATTTCTGAACCTGCTGATCTACTGGGATTTTGATGCTAAATCATCCCTCAGGTCTAACAGTGAATGGTCCAATAAGAGAAAATATCCAGTAAGAAGGAGATCAGTGGGTTAAAATGGTAGGGGCAATAGGCAGTATGAATTTAGATGATAGAAAAAGACAGTATAACTTAAACAATTACTCATTACAACCAACATATGTGGAATATCATCTCTGAAAGCAGAGAACAATAAATCTTGGTAGTAGGTGCCAATCCTGTCAGTTAAGGACTGTAAACTGAGGGTACAATTCCTTCAGGCTCACCAAAGTTGGACAGTAATAGTTTGGAAAAAAGCTTCCTGGTCCAGTAAGTCTCTATTTCTGCTGCAACATTCAGAATTTGGTGTAAACAACATGACTGCATGAATCAATTTTTGCTTGTATCAGTGGTTCAGGCTGCTGGTGGTAGTATAATAACATACTGGATATTTTCTTGGCACACTTATTTTGAGTACCAACTGAGCATTGCTGCAACCCTGCAGCCTAATTGATTATTGTTGTAGACTATGTCCTTCCCTTTTTGACCACAGTGTTACCACCTACTGATGGTCACTTCCAGCAGGATAATGCACCATGTCACAAAGTTTAAATCATCCCAAACTGGTTTCTTGAACGTGACAGTGATAGTCTGTAATCACCAGATTTCAATCAGAGCATCTTTGGGATGTGGCGAAACTGGAGACTTCCATCCCTGATGTGCAGCCTTCACATTTGCTGCGACTCAGAGATGCTATCATGGTAATATGTACCAAAATCTCTGAGAAATGCCTCTGGGACTTTGTTGAATATATGCATCAAATAATTGGGCAATTCTAAAGGCAAAAGGGGGTTGCCACCCAATGCTAGGGTTGTAGCTAAGAAGTGTACCTAATAAAGTGGATAGTGGATTCTGAAGAATTTATATCAGTTTTATGTTGGACTTATTGCACAATAGCTTTTGGCCATGTTTCTCTATCAGAATGGGAAAATAGTCGACTCATTTTTTTTATTTAGCTGATAGGTCATAGATTAAATTATTGTGACAGAAAAAAACATGTTTCCCATGTCTTCTGGTGTAAAAAACATCTTTTCACTGATATCCACCTCTTCTCTAACTGTGCAGAATTAAGGAAAAAAAAAACAGTTATAGGAACTATGGAATTTTCAATTCTCTCGCACCTTATCATGGTGTAGTAAATATCCATTTCACTTTCATAAGTTTCATAGAGTGTTCTAAATACTGATTTACAATGCCGTAAATTCCCATGGTTAGCATGTAAGCTTAAATTTACTGTTTAATGTTGTCATCAAGGGGCCAAGGCTTGGGCAGTGGTGTGCCATCAATCTGACAGCCTGCAGCCATGGCCAAGTTGCATATTGTCACAATTCCAATACATTATTTACAATGAAGCATTAAAAAGTGATGTGAATTAATAAACAGGTGCAAGGCCAGAGGGCACAGGCACATTTAATCCAACCGTATTTCTCTTCGCTTTCATCAAGAAGACACTTCATGATAAATTTATGGCAAAACCAACACACAAGGGCTTTTGATTCCAAGCACCACCTCTGCAAATATACAGTATTTATTCTTTTTTTTTATTTTGGTATTCCCTTTTACTATATATTTTTGTTTTTACTAGCCCTATTTTTTATATACAGGTAAGTATCCAACTACTTTGTTGGGTTTGAATTTCTTTGGTCTTCCAGCACCTTGCTTAACTGTTCATTATCCCCTGGACCTTTTCACATTTTGTCATGTTTAAACAAATTTGAATGTATCCTGTTGGGTTTTTATGTACTAAACCCACACAAAGTAGCTCATAATTGTGAATCTGTGTTCAGTCGGCCTAATTAATACTTTTTGGAACTACCTTTTGCTGCAAATGCAGCTGCCAATTTTTGGAGTATATGTCCACCAGCAATACACAGAATTTTTATTTTTTTTCTTGCAAAACAGTTAAGGCTCAGACAGACTACACTAGATTTCACGGTATTTAGAGGATCATAATAAAGGGGGCTGAATACTTACGCAAACCATAGTTTTAAGTTGTTTTTGTTTTTTTGTGTTGGTTCATTACATTCCAGTAAGATACATTAATGTTTGTGGCTGTAACATGATAAAAAGCGGAGCCGTTCAAGTGAAATGAATAATCATGCAAGGAACTGTATCTTCCTCTGGATCTCTCTAATAGTTTGACCGGCTGTAATATCACTGGAATATGAGCTGGACCAAAGCATAGACAGGAACGTAAATAAACATCGTGAGATGAAGGATTTTATTTTTTTTTTCAACCGTGTCCTGTCCGGCAGAGTAGCGCTCAGAATTGTTGTCAAAAAAAAGTGCCAAGAAAAAGCCCAACAGATTTACTTTCACAAGTGGAGCATTACAGAGATGAAGGATTTAATAATATCAAAACCAAAAACAGCACAAGCCGTTATGATTTGGGGTTGTTTGGTTTCTGTTTTTTTCTTATGTTTCTCACAGTTTTTGAATCATACTTCTGTTTATTATTTTCCTGGCCATGCTTTAGTTTTTGTCTTCTAGTTTATGTTTTGTCAAGTTTGGTTTTTGGATCTGGTTATGCTTTAGTTTCATGTTTTTCTAGTTTCTGTTAGTTTGTATTCAAGAGTCTCTGTTTTGCTCCAGCCACGTTTTGTTCTGTCTATCAATTATCTTTATTCGGTTCACCTACTCCAAGCTAATCTGTCTCCTTGCTCCACCTGGTTCACACTCCATATATACACACCTGTTCAGTTATTAATCGCGGAAACATTTTAGATCATGTCACCTGTGTCCTGTTGTTCACGCCAAGCCTGTCTTGCCAGCCTGCCCATGGCTATTTTTGCCTGTCTTGCGTGCTCGTTTATTGTTTTGGTTCCTGCCTCCTCCTGTGAGTGAGTTTTTTGTTATTAAATCCTTTCTGCACTTACCGTCATGATGCCTGCTTGTCTGCATTCTGGGTTCCTCCGTTGCACAGAGCCTAACACAAGCAAAAAGGATATGGAGTATTTACAGAGAAGCAGGCAGAATCACAGGAAAAGATGGACATGGAAATGGGGACAAACTAGCATATTAATGGGAAGTGTGACGGGAAATGAAATGGGAATGATAAAAGAGGGATCCAGTGGAGAAAAAAAGAGAACCAGAGAGCTGATACAGTGAGGGAGGTGTAAAGAATGGCATAGGATGCCAGTGTGTTATTCTGGAGGCAACATAAAGCAGCTGAGGCAGAAGGTAAGCAGGGAAGCTTAGGGAGGGAGACTATTTCACACGAGTGGATCTGAACTAACACACAAAAAACTATCAAACCAAGGGGGAAGACTAACTGAGGAGTAACTGAAATAATCCAAAATGTACATAGAACAGAACAAGAGAATAAATTAGAAAATTAAACATAAAGAAATGAAGTAATAAGGCTAGAGCTAACTGACACTAATGAACACAGAGAAGTAAACAGAAGACATGAGTTATGGAACTTAAATAAACAACAGGGAAATAGTGAGAACACAAATGAAAACCAAAAACTAACACCCAAGGGTAATGGCAGGCTTAGGTGATCACAAGATAGTTTAAGCTTTTTATCAACAAGAAAACAGAGAATGTGTCCTTAAAATGCACACCATACAAAATTGACTAGTCAGGGCCATGCATGTCGCAGATCAACAAGCAAATAAAATCCAAGCAGGAATTAAGACATAAATTAAAGTAAAAGCAGCTAAGCAAATTACAAATAGAAGTTGGATACTCCTGAGTCTGATAATTCAGGTCTTAGTATCACAGCGGTAAATGTCCACAGGCCACTGCTGACATTAACCTACCAGCATTCAATTATGATAGAGAAATTACAACTTCAGTGAGACCCACACTTGCTCTTAATTGCTTGTGGTATGTGGTATGAATATTTATGTCCTGCTACTAGATGCACTCCATCTCTTTCCATTTTTCTTTGAAATTAGACTTAGAATGCTTTACATATTTGATGTAAATCATGAGTATACTGTATAATAAACATTGTGTAATAACATGCTTTACCATCATGTCACTGCATTGTGTTTTTGTAAGTAATATGAAATATATATATCATATATACACCTTCTTTTAAACTTCACTTTTGAACCAAAATAGAATGGGAATCAGAAGGCTTAGTTGTTAATTACTCACACTCACACTAAAAGCAGTCTGAGTTCTGGGCTCTCCATCTTCTAAATCACCTGCTCGAGGCAACTGCACCAGTTTAAGTATTTCCTGGATCAATATGAAAATGATGAAACCTAGTATATCAACCATCATTGGGTTTTAGCACCCATGACACCCTATTTAAATTTTATAAATTGGTTTTGAATTTGTTATTATACGTGTGGAAAGAAATTTAACCTTTACTGCCTTTTAAGCCCATGAAAACATGCAGCACACAGCAGAAACATCTTTTTTAAAACCAGTAAGGCAAATCCTAGACATAGACGTTTGGCTGCAAAAAATAAAACATTAATGTCTTTCTTTCCCTTCTTCATGCTGTTTTTATCCCATGCTAGTGCCGCAAGTGCCTCTACATCTGCTATAGTTTATATAAGATGCAGCAGTGGCGGCATCGTTTGCTGAGGCAGAGGGAGAATCAGCACCCCACCCCCAACTTTGGTTGAATAACATGCTTTTCATTGATTCTTGGTTTGAGGGATAACAGGGAAATTTTAGGCTTTGATCCATTTTTCACTCTTGGAGAGTCAGGTCAGTCAACTCTATGGAAGATCAAGCATGTTCAAGTGTAGTGATGGTTTTGAATATTGCAAAATGGTGTGTCTGCAGAAGGAAGTAGGAATAATAATGCACATTTGTGTTGGGGATTTTACCTTGAAAATCTACAGTACTTTGCCTATTAGAAAACAAACAGCATCCTTAAGACCAAGAAACACATTAGACCGAACACGGATAAAGTTTTGGAGGGCTGTAAAACAACATTCTAAGCTTTGCACATCTCATTGCGCAATGTTGTATGTATCATCCGAAAACAGAGTATCCACAAATGCAAATCTACAAAGACTGAGAAGCAGAGCCAGGAGAGCATTAACAAATAAAGCAGTCTAAAGAACCATGGTAAATCTGGATGAGTTGCAATGGTCTAAAGGTCAGGTGGAAGAGTCTGAGATGGCAGAGCCACTATAAGCTGTGCACTCCCTAAATCTGGCATGGAAAGAAGAAGAAAAACCCATGAGAAGTTTCACTTAGGATTTGCCACAAACCATGCAGGGGAGACAGAAGGTAATATGTTCATATGTCAGAAAAGCTTAACTTATTTTTTTCCACAAATCACCCTGAAAAAATTATTTGTGAAACGTGGAGGTGGCATAATGATGCTATGGGGATGCTTTTCTTTAATAGGAACACATGTTTAGAGTTGATGGGAAGATGGACTGAGCTAAATAAAGGTGACTCTGGACCTCTCTGAACCTGTTAGAGGTTCCAAAAGACCTGAAACCAGGACAAAGATACACCTTCCAGGGGGGCAATAATCCTAAACATCCAGTCTAATTGCCCATCATAGGCTCACCAGACGATAGATAGTATTACCTTTAAATCACTGGAATGCTATTAGGCAAGCAAATAATAATCTTGCTAATAGATTTATCTGATGATCATTTTTTGATTAACCTATTAATAGCCGGATAGCAAAAGGTGCCTAATAGAAGATTTTCTGCAGAATTTGAACAAGGTGAAGCTAAAACTATGCTACTTGAAAAGTCCTGGGCAGAGCATGTTTACAGACAAAGAAGGTCTTACATAATTTGTACAGCTTGGGCTTAATTACTGCTTTTAGTGAGTTATTTTTAGCTAATGGCATGTTATAGAGACTTTATATATATATATATATATATATATATATATATATATATATACAGGGAACACTCAAATAACAGATCCTAGATCTGAATGAATGAAATATTCTCATTGAATACTTTGTTCTGTACAAAGTTGAATGTGCTGACAACAAAATCACACAAAAATCATCAATGGAAATCAAATTTATTAACCAATGGAGGCCTGGATTTGGAGTCACACACAAAATTCAAGTGGAAAAACACACCACAGACTGATCCAACTTTAAAATAATGTCAAAATAAAGTCAAAATGAGGCTCAGTATTGTGTGTGGCCTCCACATGCCTGTATGACCTCCCTACAACGCCTGGGCATGCTCCTGATGAGACGGCGGATGGTGTCCTGAGGGATCTCCTCCCCGACCTGAACTAAAGCATCCGGTAACTCCTGGATAGTCTGTGGTGCAACGTGAGGTTGGTGGATGGAGCGAGACATAATGTCCCAGATCAGCTCAATCGGATTCAGGTCTGGGTAACGGGCGGGCCAGTCCATAGCTTCAATGTCTTCATCTTGCAGGAACTGCTGACACACTCCAGCCATATGAGGTCTAGCATTGTCCTGCATTAGGAGGAACCCAGGGCCAACCGCACAAGCATATGGTCTCACAAGGGGTCTGAGGATCTCATCTCGGTACCTAATGGCAGTCAGGCTACCTCTACACCATTACTGACCCACTGCCAAACCGGTCATGCTGAAGGATGTTGCAGGCAGCAGATTGCTCTCCATGGTGTCTCCAGACTCTGTCACGTCTGTCACATGTGCTCAGTGTGAACCTGCTCTGGCAGTGCTCCTCCTGTTCCTCCTTGCACAAAGGCGGAGATAGCGGTCCTGCTGCTGGGTTGTTGCCCTCCTACGGCCTCCTCCACGTCTCCTGGTGTACTGGCCTGTCTCCTGGTAGCGCCTCCAGGCTCTGGACACTAAGCTGACAGACACAGCAAACCATCTTGCCACAGCTCGCATTGATGTGCCATCCTGGATGAGCTGCGCTACCTGAGCCACTTGTGTGGGTTGTAGAGTCCGTCTCATGCTACCACGAGTGTGAAAGCACCACCAACATTCAAAAGTGACCAAAACATCAGCCAGAAAGCATAGGTACTGAGAAGTGGTCTGTGGTCCCCACCTGCAGAACCACTCCTTTATTGAGTGTGTCTTGCTAATCGCCAAAGATTTCCCGCTGTTTTCTATTCCATTTGCACAACAGCATGTGAAATTGATTGTCAATTAGTGTTGCTTCCTAAGTGGACAGTTTGATTTCACAGAGGTTTGATTTACTTGGAGTTATATTGTGTTGTTTAAGTGTTCCCTTTATTTTTTTGAGCAGTGTATATATACATATTATAGTTTTTGCCACAGGGTTCAGATAATTATATAAATTTGATATCAGACAAAAATAACCTGACTAAATCGAAATTTCATGATTGCTTTTACTGAAGAGAAAATTCCAAAGCCACAAATGCCAACAAGCATTTGTGACAATAAGTTTTTTTACATTGCTGTGAAGAAATTTTGGCCTACTCTGCTTTGTAGAATTGGTTTATTTCACCTACACTAGCGGTCAAAAGTTTTAGAATACCTTTTTCATTTAATGGTTTTCTTTATGTTTATGACTATTTACATTGTATGTAGATTCTCAATGAAGGCATCAAAACAGTGAATGAACACATATGCAATTATGTAGCAAACAAAAAATTGTAAAATAACTTTAAATATGTTATATTTTAGAATCCTTAAAGTAGCCGCCATTTGCTGTTATGACTGAAATGTTAACCTTTAGCCGTCTCCCAATGAATGTCTGTGAAGTTCTTTCAAGACTCTTGGAAAACCATTTTAGGTGACCACCTCATGAAACTCATGGAGAGAATGCCAAGAGAGTAAAGCGATCATCAAAGCAAAGGGTGGCTATTTTTTAAGAATATAAAAATGTTTAGTTATTTTACACTTTTTGTTTACCACATAATTACATGTGTGTTCATTCATAGGTTTGTTGTCTCTGGTGAGAATCTATACTTTAAATAGTCTTAAAAATAAAGAGACCCATTAAGTGAGAAGAGGCGTTCTAAAACTTTTGTACATTGGAGGAATTTTGATTATGGATGGCTTATTTAAACTTACTCGATATCATTTTAATTAGTATTGAGTATGTACTCACTTTGACCAGGCTTAAGGTCATGAACTCAAGGCACATTCTCCTTCTGGATTTTATGCTAGAGAGCAGAATTAATGGTTTCATCAGTTATGGTAAGTTATTCAGGCCCTGAAGCAGAAAAGCAGCCATAGACCATCAGACCTTCACAACCCAGACGAAGATCTAAAGCACTGCAGAGTTGCCTCAGTTAAGGTTCTGAATTCAACAAAAACGAAGAGGCGGGGTAAAAATGGCATCCATTTTCCTAACACAACACAAATCTCTGGCCTGACATGTACTGCAGGACATGATTCCAAGCACCCCAGCATAGACACCTAAAAAAAAAAAAAACTAAATTAAGGTTTTGAAGTGGTCTGGTCAAAGTCCTGACCTAAATCTGATTGATATGCTGTGGTATGATCTTAATGAAGCTGTTCATGCTTAAAACCCTCCAATATGGCTAAATTAAATTAATTTGGGGCAAACCTCCTCACAGTAATGTAAAAGACTGAGTTCAAATCCTCAATCGCAGCTGCCATCAATTGTTAGGTTTTATAGGCAATTCCAAATATGGGCAGTTACTCAGGTAAGTATGTTTCAATAGTGTTTTTGGTGAAATCATAATTTAAAAACTGCTTTTTGTATTTAGAAATGTTAGCATTGTCTTTTAAAATGTATTTGATTATCTCAAATAGAGACAGAAAAAGGGGTCTAAATACTTTTCAACCCCACAGAGACCCTCCGTTGAAGCAATGAAAAGAAGCTTAGCAAATTGCAAGTTTTTACCCTAAAATCTTCAGAGCAGAAATTTCAGCTACATATCAGCCCAAAGAAGACAAAGCCAAAGTGAAAAATGTCAAAAACTGTATTTCTGTTGGAGCTGAATCCAGGCTGACAGTGAGGAAGTGACAGCTGATGTTGCAGAGGTTACCTAGAGGTTTGGGTTTCCAGGGAGCAGCTAGATGGCAATATGCACCTGCAGTGGCAGTAAAGGTGAGAGCGTCTGGGTGATCCGTGAAGAGTGACACTCCATGCTCTCGGAGGCAGGTGTGGTTGTGGGGAAGGTTGTTTGGGGTTAAAAGATAATAATATCACTTTCTAGCTTTTCACACACCAGCTCCACACAATCAGAATCAGGGTTATTTGAGAAGTTCAGCTGATTTGTCAGGAAAACCTCTGCTCATTGACAAATAATAAAAAAGTAGACGCTTTGAGAGAAACCAAAGCACAAAGATTTTAATTACAAAGAAGGCTATTTATAAGGATGCTAAACTATATGGGGTAGGGCTGGACTGGCCTTCAGGCATAGCTGGCAACGCCCGGTGGGCCGCCTCACATTGTGGGCTGGCCGGCCTTGGTATTTGTAAAAACAAAATAATAATAATAATGAATATTTAAATAATAAAATAATGTATTAATTAATTCATTATAAATAAAACAAAAAATAAATGTAGAAATAAAACTGTTAATAAATACATTTTATTGTCTATGTGTCTGCAATGGTATATAAAACGTGGCCCATTTGTATTATTCTTCAGCTCTACTTGTCCCGCCCAGCCCCTCCCCTCGCCGAGATGATCAAATTTAGCCAAGCTGACCGCAATTGTTCAAAGTCACCTGGTGTGAAAATGGACCCAAGAGGAGAACGGATAATGCACGAGAAAAAAGGTTTCAAAAACTAGAAGTGGATACGACAAAATGTGCAAAAATTTGTTACGTTTGGGACCACAAGTGCACAGGCTGTTGGGGTGACACATACCTGTAGCACAGAGGAAGATGTAGCTTTTGAGACTGCGGTCATGTTAGCTACCAACAGCTCGGAAAGATGTAGCTGAAAATGTTAGAACTAGCAGAATGAATGACGCATGAAAAACAATGTTTCGTCACATGAAGAGAAATTTCAAAGTAACATTACCAAATACAAGCTATCTTTGTTCTAAAAGTAGATAGCATGTGTCACCATTATATACAATTAAATACCATAGACAGATGATTCATGCAGACAGAGGGCTACATTTACCGTGGTTTTCGAATAATGCAGACAAAAACTGATGATGTGTCATTGAACAGTTTAATAGAACAGTCAAAGGCAACTTTAAACAAACAGGTTTTTAACCTTGATTTAAAGATTCAGAGTTTCAGTCTTCTGGGAATTTCAATTTAATTTTTTTATATAGTCCAGAAACACAACATGTTGTATGAAGGCACTTTACAAATTCAATTAAATAGAATCAGAGAATAGAAACAGAAGTCAAGTCAAGTACATTCAATCCACATTCTTCTCCATTTTTGGTACTGGCTCTGGGGATGCAGAGAAGACCTGGGCCTGTATTCACAAACATTCTCAGAGTCCTCTCCGAGAGCCCCTAACTTAGCCTAAAAATATCTGCCAAGGACTCCTAGCTTAAGAGTGATTCCGTTTTTTGCTGACAGCGACTCTGAGCAAGGAGACAACAGAACTTCCTATATTAGAGATGAGGTGTGGTTGACCCCGTTGCTAGGTGTCACGCTGCCTTCTAAGAGCTGTGATTGGTTGTTGCAAAAAACCAAGAACCAAAAAAACTAAGAACAAATGCGCTCCTAGTAATCAATGAGGAGAAATTAACCGATGATAGAATCTAGACTGGATCCGGAATTTGTAAATCATGATAATGAAAAATAGCAAAATTAAATTAATTGTCACACAGCATCAAAATGTTTAAATGTGGCTTATTTACATGCTCATAATCATTTTAATTTGCTTATTATTATGTTTACTCGCCTTACTGGTTTTTTACATACTGCATCTTTTTCATATTAACGTAAAAATTTAGCATTTTACTGTGATTTCCTTCTTGTATAATGAGGTTTAGTTTGGTAAAATGACCAAAACAAAACTGGAAAAAAGGTGGAGAAAACCGAACTGAATAGAGTGGCAGAGCCTGAAGAGTGTTGAAAGGTAAATTTAGTCCAGGGGTCACGGCGCAAACAAACAGGCACTGACGCGCAATTTATGCGTCATTCCCTCTCCTTCTGTTTTCAGGAGGAAAGTGTTTTAGTGTTGAGGAGATAGCAGCACGCCAGAGAACTTCTCCACAGACGGAAAGCATTGTAGATAACCATTTAGGCTTAGGCTGCTGACATCATGATGTACAACACAGGAAATACTTATTCACCTCATACACATCTTCCTTCTGATTATACAGTGCTTAGATTATTTTACTGTATCTTGTCTAGAGTTTGTATGTATGTATATACATGTTTTCAGGTTTTTCCCATTTTTTCCAAATGTATTTTTTAAAAGCATTTGTACAGTCTGTAAATATTTTAATAATTGTGTACTGTATTGTTTGTAATTTTGTTCACTTTTAATTCATGGCTATTTATTATTGTTTCTATAATGCATTTATCCTATTACCTTACTAGAGGTGCACCTTTAACCTGCTGCTAAAACCATTTAATGTCGCCCTAGGGGGATGATAAGGATTATCTTACTTCTATATTAATAATTACTTCTATATTAATAATTATATGATTGTCATAGAAGTTACTTACTTACTCAAGTATTAAGGGGGTGGATCCCTGCACAATCAAGCCGGTAGTGTTTTTATTAATTCACTTTTGTTCATTGTTCAGATAATATCTCTACTTTCTCTCTGTCTTTCCAGCATCTTCCCTGCTTAAGACACTCTTACGCTCACTAAAAGTCCTCCTCACTACTCTTAACATTTCCTCACATTAGGCCCACTCTTTGGGCCTAAGATGCTTCGTGAATAACCGATGGAAAAGTCTAAGAAAAATCTTAGAATTTGAGAAATTCTAAGACTTTTTGTAGAATGACGTCACTAGGAGCTGCTTTTAGTCTTAGGATTGTTTGTGAATACGGGCCCTGAACCAGAAGACCTGAGTAGTCTAGGAGGTTGATACATTGACAACAAATCTGTCGTTCATTATTTATAAACTAGCAGGAGTATTTTTAAAGTCTATTCTCTGAGATACAGGGTGCAAGTTTAAGGACTTTAAAACTGGAGTGATGTGTTCTACATATATTCTTCTCTTACATGTTGTTTGTTTGTTTTTTTCCTTCTTTAATATGCCACCATGTTATTCAACAAGGATATTTTGCCTCACTGTAAGACATTTTTAACATAGTTACTCGCTTCCATGTAGGCTACTGTGCTTTATTTTTAAATTTTAACACAATATAGTGTGTGCATATATCTTATGGTATGTCATGTGTCTCTTCATATCATATTACCAATCATGGTGGGCTGCCATGACCAAACAATGACAGGGCCACTTTTTGATCCCAATCCAGCCCTGATATGGGGACACATGTTGCAGTGTTCCACATCTGATTCCACACAGCCTAGCTGATGCTTTCTTGTGACAGTAAGCTGAGGTCCCATGTGACTTCCTGTCCACTGATGTGTTTGCTGCACCTATCATAAATAACTGCACTCAATTTCCATGTTGTGACATAAGAGGGGACATTTGATAAATAGTTCTAGGACTTGAGCACATAAATGAGGCTTAAATAATGCATAAATTAAGTTCCATTTTATGGAGAGATGTCAGTGTGTTTCTCCAATAACGTGAAGATTAATGACCTGACTGCAGAGGGGGAAATACTGCATAAGAAAACGGCAGAAAGATCAAGAGATGAGTCCTCACTTTGACTGTTTTCAATCAATATACCCATGTATTTACAGAAGCTCGATGTATAATGCCAGCAAAGCAAACCTCAGCTGAAGTTTCAGGGATGAAGAAAAAAAAAGGACTCTGAGTGACGACATACATGTGTTATAAAGTGTCTTCTCCTTCAAAAGCAGCAGTACATAGTTTTGAGGATTTAGGAAAAAACAAACCAAGGTAAAGCTTTACAATAATTATGTGCGGTTTCTATATTAAATTTTTACAATAATTATGTGAGGCTTCTTAATTAAAATTTCAGTCAAATGTTCCACAGCCCCTGCAAAGTCTGCTCTTTTTTTATCCCATTCCTTTTTCTGCTGAATTCTGCACTTACATGAAGAGAATAGACGAGGTGAAAGGAAACCTCTGATACACAAAACTGAAGCCATGACATCACATTCGACCGTCAAAAACCATTTAATCAGTTTTGGATTTCTACTGCCTTTAAAAGTCCGTGATGTCAGTGAGTCTTCAGAGGTGAACTTTTTGGTGTGTTTTGTATCATTTGGATCAGGTATAAACTTGAGCTTAAGGTCACAAAATGATGGCCGAACATGCTCCTGTATGATTTTCCAGTTGAGAGTAGAATTCTGGTTCTATCAATTACACCAAGCCATCCAGGTCCTGGTGCAGCGAAGCAATCCCAGACCATCAAACTACCACCATGTTTGACTATCTGTATGATCTTATTTTGTCTTGTTAAGGTGGAAAATTATGTCTTGTACAGAGATACTTTACAAGACTTGCAGTGAGACAGATGTGGGTGTGGAAGATAAAAAGCAGCAGTTAGCTGCCTTGTGCAGGACACAATGTGCCCTAACTTGGGCTCGCTTTGACGCAGGTTCTGAGCCTAGTATAATTGTTGTTGATGTCCACTTTTTTTCTGAAATACAGTGAGGAGTGAACAGCAGAGATCAAAAAAAAAACATGTATGCATTGTATGAAACATTGCCTTCTCTTCGGAAGACGCTTGTACAACTGTACCCTGACCTTTATTCAATCCTCGTCACAAAGGTAAGGTTTATGTCTGGCTCAGATCAAGCAACACTCAGCTCTTTCTTTAACTCAACCGTCTCAAATACCATGTTATTATTACACCAGACTTGACGGATGCACACCTTCCCAAAAGTTCCACTTTTGACTTGTCAGACCACAGAATATATTCTTTATGTGAGATGGACATTTGTGGGCTTTTGTTAGTAGAGGTTACAGCCTGAAAACAATTCCATTGATGCCATTTGCCAGTCTTTTTCTGACTGTTGACACTGACCTTAACTGAGGTCAATGAAGCCTGCAGTGCTCTAGATGATTTTTTGGATTCTTTTGTGATCTCCCAGATAAACTGTTGATGTGATGTTGGATGAATTTTGGTAGGTCATTCACTCCTGGGAAGGTTTATAAAAGTTTCATGTTTTCTCAATTTGTGGCTCTTACTTTGGTTTCCTGGATGCCCAAAACCTTAGAAACTGTGTTGTAACCCTTTCCAGACTGATAGATATGAATGACTTCATTACTCATCTGTTTTTTAATTACTTTAAATCAGCATCTACCTTCATGGTTCTCTTGATAAATACAAAAATAGGAAATATCTTTAGTTTCCAGAGAATACCATATTTTTAGTTATGTGTTTAAACAGTCTGAAATATTTCCAGACACCTTTATTAGAGCAATCTCAAAGCTGATGGAGAATGAATGTGGTGCCAACAACAGTTGCCCTACAAAAAATTACTTTTCCCCTTGACCTAAATGTATCTAAGATTACAGATGTTCAGTAATCACCACAATTACTTTCAATTTGCCGTCATCCTCTTTCTCCTTGGTGAATTGGAAAAAAACTTAGAGCGAATTGCCGAGATTGTCCCCAGGAATTTCAAGTGTCATATCCCCTATTTAGATTAAATGAGCTGCAGGTCACCTTTTCCAGCGTTGCTACTTTCTAAGTCTTCAGCTCATCTACTGGGAAACTATCATCAACCCCTGTTGAATATGTATGATTAGTTATGCAATGTCAATTACAATGGTCATCAGTTATGCCAGAGTGAACATTAGATTAGCTCTGAGTGATGGAGGGGCTATTCACCATGACCTTCCACTGGTGGCATGTCTTGATTTCTTTGTTTCCAGGGCCAGAGAGCGACCAGGGATGTGGAAGGTTTCTGTGTCAGGGAGGCACAGTGTCAGGTCCTCTCTGAGCTCCAGGGACTTGAACTGAATCAGACAGCTGCCGATGTCTGGATGCCCCGGCACACAGGAAATGGCTAAGAGACACACACATAGCTGTCCGCAAACATTAGCATGACTGACAGTCTCACCACCTTCAGAGTCGCACAGCCATGCATCTCCAGTTTCTGTGTCAGACAAGAAATGATACTTAACCAGAGGAAAGCAATAGCAGTACGCAGACCAGATGAAATCTGAAGAATGTAACCTTTCTGAGAGGGTAGATGGCAAAGCACTGAACTCTTGATAAGGGAAAGCGAGAGCTAACTCTAAAGAAACGGCACTGGTCTGTGCAATGTTTTTGTTGTTGCATCAATAGACCCACAGTGACCCCGATCTAATCTTCATGGTGTGCTACATTTGCTTCATCCTCAATTTTAATCTACAATAACCTAAAGGTACATCCATCTATCTATCTATCTATCTATCTATCTATCTATCTATCTATCTATCTATCTATCTATCTATCTATCTATCTATCTATCTATCTATCTATCTATCTATCTATCTATCTGTCTGTCTGTCTGTCTGTCTGTCTGTCTGTCTGTCTGTCTGTCTGTCTGTCTGTCTGTCTCATGTGACATTGTGTGAGATTGTCTCATGTGACATTGTGTGAGATTGTCTCATGATATTTTTTCATGTCAGGTCAGCAGCTAAACTAGCAGAACTTGCAAATTTTAAAGTATTTTTTTGTCTCTAAACATAAAGGTTTTGCTGATTTATTGGATTCACCTCTTCAATTATATGTCCTAGGTTACGTCTAACCTAACTGGAACAATTTTTTTAAACAAAATAATATTGAACAGGCTTTAAACTGAAAAATAACCAAAAAAATTCCATTCGGGATATTTGTCACAACAACATAAACAATGCAAAGAAATGCTTGATTAACATTTAAATATTACTATTTAATGTCGGGCTGCACGGTGGCACAGTTGGTAGCACAGTTGCCATTAAATTGTTACATCAAATTGGGTTAGGGGGCCCTTCACAGTTATTGGCTCCCCAGGTTAAAGATGTCAAAAAAGCCAGATTTTAATCATTCTATGTATCATGGTAGCATTGTAACATACTCTCTTTAAAAAAAATCCAACTTTTTAGCGTTTTTATTAATAAAAAAAATCCTATGAAATCATTGTTTTTTACAAAATCATTAGCACCACATTTACGAGCACCTCTAACAATTCCACGGGTTATAATTTTGACATCAAAAAGAAGCCAGTTATTCTTTGCTGTTCTTTAAAAACAAGAAGAACAAGAGAACATAACATTTAGGTAAGGCAGATGTTTGCTGATCTTTTTAAGTCTAATAACCTCAACCTTCAAAATTGACATTAAAAGGTCCCTGCAAATATGCAAATTTAGATAAGTGGTCATTGTGCTTGATTACAGTTTTGCATACTATTGGCAATATTGGTCATTCAATATTGATAAACAGGTGTGTCTATGAATATCCCAACCATATAAAAACACAGTGGTGGTAGCATCATGCGTGGGGGATGCTTTTCTTCAAAAGGGACAGGGAGCTTTGTAGGGTTTCCACCAGGACAGCATCCCTAAACATAAAGCCAACAACATAATGGAATGGTTTAGATTTAAACATTTGGTATTCATGTTAGAATTGCCTACTCAAAGTCTATACCTAAATTCAATTTAGAATCTGTGGCAAGACTTGCAAATTGATATTCACAAGTGCTTTTCATCCAGTTAGACTGATATTGAGCAATTTTGCAAAGAATGGCCAACTGTCTCAATGCTCAAAGCCACTGGTGTGTTTGTTTACCCCAACAAATTGTCATCTTCATGAGTTTGACCCCCAGTCGCTCAGTCATGAAACAAAAATCTGCTGAAACCTGTATGCTTGTGTGAACTCCAAGGTCTTTTCACATCTGTTCAGACTGGGAAAGTTGTGTAGTATGTCCCCTTTATTTGGCCACCACAACCTCTCACTTCTGAACATCTTTAAACTCATTTGCACACAGAATGAAAAGTTATGAATGTAAATTTGTAGGTTAAAAATTTGTAGGTTAAAAAAAGTTGGATGGCAACATCTTATATAACTTTATCAGATATTCCAAAACTAGAGTCTACAGTAAGTGGCATCTTGAGTTTAGAGGATGTAATTTAAGGGCCTAATAAGACTGTAAAATGTTTTTTACAATGCTTGGACCTCTAAAATTCTTAAAATTAGTGCAACATTTTCATAATTAAAGTAAATTGCCCAATAAATCCAGGGGTGTGATTTTAGCATATAAATTGCCCAAATAACCATTTCTCTATTTATCAGCTCTGAGCAAGAAGTCCTTCATCTGAATAAGACATACAGTGACCTTTTTTCACAAGCTGACGATTTCTTGAGATCTTAATGAGGGGTCAGAATATCAGCGAGATACAGTTTTATAGCTTCCTTTTCAGTAAAAAATGTGACTTACTTTAACTTTTACTTTTCTTCTGTGGGTGGAGAAGCACTTCACTCCTCCACTCTTGTTTACAGATTTGTCATGTTTAATTTCTGTCCAACAGCTTCAGGCTGCCAATTGAACAAATTTAAATTCACATTATAGTTAATAAACTGTAAGTACATTGCTATGCAAACATAATATCTACAAGGTTTAACACATTTTATAATGATTTATTATTATTATTATTTTCAAATAAAATACAATGACATTTGGAGGAACTATGCTAAATCTTCTGTTTGAAGAAAAATATGCCTTCAGGTGGGAAAACTCAGACTGAGGCACACTGAATTGACTGAAAATTTTATTTCAAAGAACTTGAACTTGAAACTAGAGTTTCACAATGGACAGTTCTTGTCATGGGGTTTTCATTAAACACAACTAAGTAATCACTCATCAAAATTCACAACGCACTTCTTCCATCTCATTTGGTCTCCACAAACCCTGGGTTTAACCGGTCAGTTCTTCAGTGTTTTGTTTCTATTTTTAGACAATAATATTTGAAACTATGCTTTTTATAATAAGGAAGTTTATGCCCAGATTTGAAGATAAGGAGGTTGTCTCATAATGTGATCATTGTAGAAGACAGCCTCATTAAGAAAACACTTCCTCGTTATTTAAAAGGAACTGCAGGGTCAAGGAGATAAGAGGGAATTTATATATGAATGAATTATTAGGAAGAGCTTGTACATGAAAGGCTCAGATGATGAATGAAATTCTAAATACCTAAGTAAACAATAAAACATTGTGATCTTATTCTTTTTATATAGCTGGTATATCAGCTAAAACTATGACACTTGCTATTTTTTAAGATGGCCAAAATTCCCCCATAATACAAAATGAGATTAGGATGCCACTATAGCAGCCTTACAGATCTAAATGCCTTTTGGAGAAACATTGGAATCCTAACATCCATCTTCCAATGGAAAACATTGAGTCTGATGAAACAAGTGCAGGCATTTCAATTCCTATGAGTCAACCGTGGCTGAAATGATTGTCTCGTGTTAAACAAACCGATTCTGAAGCAACCTGACAAGCTCGCTCCTCGAGAAGAATGGCAGTGTGTGCCATTCAGCTGGTTACACACACAGACCGCCGTCTCAACAGGAACTTCTGTCTCTGATGCCTGCCTCCACTAAGTCATTAATCAGTGAACGCTTCCAATTACGCAGGAGACAGCCCATTCATTCATACCTTGCTTTCGGCCTTTGAACCATTTTACCAGAAAAGACAAAGTGGAAGAGAAGAGTGACAAAGAGCACAGACATTGAGTTATACAGATTATCTACAAAGCTTTGTCTTGGATAAACTGGATAAACTTTCAATAATTTTGAAATTGAGAAGTTTATTTATTTCAGTAGTTTAGTTCAAAAAGCGAAAATCATACATTTTAAGCCTTTGTTGCTTAGGCGATATGCTTTGAGTCATTATTATGCTAGATGCATCCAGAACCCTCCTTTAGTTATCAGACTAAGCCAAGGTGGTTCTACAAGATTCTACAGTGCATGGCCCCACTCATCATTGCCTCAGTTCAGTGGGAACTCCCTGTGCCCCCTCCCTTATATTTGCACCTCTATGTTTGACCGTGATGATTGATGTTGTTGGGTTCATTTTCTGCATATCTATTCATCCAAACAGGAAGCGTAAAGCTGATGTCTCATTTGACCACATTACACTTTCTTAAGGTATTTACTGGCAGGTTAGGTCTACAGCATTGTCCCTGATGCCATTTGACAGCTCCCCACTTTCTTTGAATCTAGTATTTTTGTGCTAGATTGGTAAGAGGGTCCAACTTCACTCAGGTTGGTGGCTTGAATACTTTGTTAAAGGGACAGGACTAATTTGTGTGCCTCACGGGCACATAAGCGGTTTGTGAAGGTCAGAATTCTTGCTGGCTGGTAGGAGCTTACACAAATACTCATTTTAGTTGATCAAATGCAAATCAATTTCTAACCCTTATTAAAAGTTTGATTTTCTTGCTTTTTTGTTAATATGTTGTATTTCTCTCTTAAAAAAAAAAAAATCTTACTATACCAATTTCTTTGTAAAGGGGACAATCTTACAAATTCAGCAGTTGATCAAATAAGTATTTCCCCGGTTGTATATCAGTTTATGAACTGACAGAAATAATTATCATCATACCTATTTATGCTAGCTTGATAATACTGAACTTTTGACTTTATCATTAACTCAATTACTATGGTATAAAAATAATTGAGCTAGGCCAGACTGCTTTTTTTTAGCTTAATTTGGATCCGTTAGTAATACTGTTAAAAAAATATCAACAATAAAAGTAAAATCCCCTAATTACAGTGTCATATTTCACAACGTGGGCATGCCTTTGCAGTTGTAGATGTGTCGTTCTTTGATCGCCAGTTCACTCATCTTGCCTGTGGTGAATTCCTGATAAAGGCTGTTCTGTTGGGAGGGGATGTAGCTGAGAGGGGAGGATGGAAGCAGATGGTGAAGAATTCTCAGGGTTTATTTCAGGAGAGCTCAGCTTTTCCGGCTCATATACCGACTTAATTATGAGACGTACGGGAGAATGAACCCTGGAAAGAGAATTTGAAGAGGCACGAAAATCTCCATTTAGACAAGGAGAAATCCCTAATAAAATTACTGGGCAGATGAAAACTCTAAAGTTTGACAGAGCATAACGGGAATTAATAAAGCACACAGAAATATAGGAATTTTCATAATGTCAAATAATTGCAAGTAGAAAAAAAATCATTATAAACATCAAACCCATTTACATATAGTACGTTTTAGGTAGACACAGGCAGGAATTGCATCTGTGGTTTTTAAATTGTGAGGTATAATAGGGTTATGACCTGCCCTCTGTTCTTCTCAAATCTAGTAGTATTCCATATTGGTTTTGTGGAACAGAATATTAGATGAAATCATTTAATATTGGTTTACACTCTTTACTAACAGATAGGTCATGATCATGATATATCTGATTCTTTTTTTTGTTTCTCCCATCTGCTTGTGTCACAAGTATAAAACACAGGAGATAACAGCCAATTATAAATGAATATTTGTTGTAAAAAATTTACATTTCATACCTTTTGCATTATTGTGTACAAAAAAAGCTGCTGGATAAAGGAATTCCATTTTCCAGAGCACTCATCTGTTGCAGCTATGAGGTCACCAAGGTTTGGACCAAGTAATTAAGGTATATTAACTATGTGACAAATATAGCTGTAATCTTCCCAAAATGCTGGTTTCTACTGTTATCGACTATGAAGTTAGGAAGGAAATTCCCCTAATCAATTTTTTGTTAAGCCAATATTATAGACAATTTTCACTATGACTTACTTTTTTCAGAACATATTTTACAACTGCAGCCTTGCCATTTTACATGAATAATATACAAACGTTGGTTAAAAGAGGGATTTTTTTCTGTTACATTTTTAATATAGTGGTGTTAAATAATATTAAATGTCCGTGAAATGTAATGCTGCAATCTACAAAATTTCACTGTAGGCCTATGTCTTTTTTGACCAGGTTCAGCAGATTCTTCTAACACTGAAGCTGCTGTTCCATTAATAAACACTAGGGCCTTCCTGATCTGATCACAAGAATTAGATCAGGGTTCCAGACAAGCCATTTTTAAAGTGGAACTAAACTTGATTTAAAAGCATAACCCCACCTCCAGACAACGTTTGAAAAATAACACCAAAATTAGCAGTGCCAAGAGACACTGAGGGGCACGACCAAGTTCAATTTCAGTTCAATTCATTTTTATTTATATAGCGCCAATTCACAACACGTCTCAAGGCACTTCACAAAACTCAGGTACATACATTCCAATTAATCCAAATCATTGAACAGTGCAGTCAGATTCAGTTATTTATTCAAATTGGATAAAACTTTTTTCTATCTAAGGAAACCCAACAGATTGCATCGAGTCAGAGATTTGTAGCATTCCCTCCTCCCGGATGAGCATGTAGAGACAGTGGACAGTCACTGGCGTTGACTTTGCAGCAATCCCTCATACTGAGCATGCATGTAGCAACAGTGGAGAGGAAAAACTCCCTTTTAACAGGAAGAAACCTCCAGCAGAACCAGGCTCAGTGTGAGCGGCCATCTGCCACGACCGACTTGGGGTTTGAGAGAACAGAGCAGAGACAAGTGTGGGGATAAGCGGTGGGTTTTAAACAGGGATGTGGTCAGGAGAACGAGGGAAAGTGGCAGCTAACTTAATTTGACATATTGAAACACAGAGTGAGTAGAGCAACACTGGTAGTTTTGCCACGGATAGATCTTTGGAAGTGGACGATTTTTCAACCACCTCGTCTGCGGTGGTTGAGGGAGGGTTTGTGAAACCAAGCAGGCCTGAGCCTTATTATTTCGAGCCGGTGCTGTGGAGGCAGTGGAGGACAGAATGGGTCCAGTTTCTGAGTGGTAAAGTGATAAATTTGATGTGATGCTTTGCTAACTTATAGAAAATAAAATGCTAATTCCTAGCTCTGACTCGCCACTGGGGTGAGATGTTTTTTTTTTACCCGAATAAAGGGCTGTGACGTAGACATGTGCCAAGCTGTACTGTTTGTAATCAACAGGAAAATTCAACAGAACTGGCCACCCTCCAACCCAAAGAGGTCAGTACTAAGAGGGTTTTAGAACAAAATTGCTGAATTCAACAAGTTTACAGGAAAATGTCAAAATTTGCACAGTAACACAAAGCTAGCACCCTTAAGGCCCAATACAGTTTATCTGGGGGTTTATTTAATTGGGGGTTTATCTATTTAAATCATCATTATTGGGCTCTGAAACTTAATTCAACCCGATACTTCTTCTTTTGGTACTTTCTGGTATATAATTTCAGTAACACATGTATGTGTATTTTTTTAAGGCTTTTGTAGCCCTAGCCTTTATTCATTAGTAGCTGGACAGGAAGGAGGGCAGAGAAAGAAAGGTAAGGCGTGCAGCAAATGGCCCGGGGCCATGAATCGAAACTGTAGCCTCTGGACATGGTGCACCTACTCCACCACTGAACCATGTGGCAGCCCCACACCCCATGTATTTTTACTGTTTATTTTATTAGGTGCAGATAAGAATTTCAAAATTCTGCTCTGGTTCTGGTGAATTTACCCTTACACATATCTTTTTCCTCTATAGTAATATCACCTATTTTAGAGTTTTTTAAGACCAAGATTAAACATGCAGCTCTTGCAGTTGTGCAGATGTACCGCATTTTGGTAGTGGGGAGGAAGAGAGTCATTTTAGACAAGAGGGTGAAAAAACGTGCTCGTAATGAAGACCTTAGACCTGTTAACACAAAGGAAACACTGAAACTAATGCTGCTTGAAAATATTATTATTGGAAATAACAATCATAATTAATGGTTATTAATTATGATTAATTAATTGTAAGATGGCTGCACGGTGGTGCAATTGGTAGCACTGTTGCCTACCAGCAAGAAGGTCCTGGGTAGACTCCCGGCTGGGGGTCTTTCTGTCTGAGGTTTGCATGTTCTCCCCGTGCATGCATAAGTTCTCTCCAGGTACTCCGGCTACCTCCCACAGTCCAAAAACATGACTGTTAGATTAACTGGTTTCTCTAAATTGCCCTTAGGGGGACTAAGTGTGTGCATGATTTTCTTCTCCTGTGTGTGTCTGTGTTACCCTGCGATGGACTGGCGACCTGTCCAGGGTGTACCCCGCCTCCCGCCCATAGACTGCTGGAGATAGGCACCAACTTCCCCGCGACCGACTATGGAAGAAACAGTAGAAAATGACTGACTGACTAATTGTAAAACTGTCACACAATAACAAAGTGTTTTCAGTCAGGCTTCCTCAGATCCGTTGTAAATCTAACCACTACAAAAGGCCCTTCGTGCCCACAGATCACCATCTACAACAAATCTTTGAAGAAACCTGTATAATGTGAGTTGAAACATTTAATTTACCTTCAGAATTAATAAAGTATTTTTGAATTCAGTGGAACTGAATTGAGCCTTTCTCCATCTTTCTGAATACAGTAACAAAATATTTAGCTTTTTACTTATGTTTTCATTACTATTAGTATTACAGAAAATAAAACAAAATAAAATAGTGATTTATTACTGTATATTATATACTTTATATTATTTTTGATAAGGTTTGATTTATTAAAGATTTGCAGGTTTATTAAAAAAATTATAGATATCCCAACACAACATTGAATGCTCTCACTGAAACATTCCTAGAAATGTGGTAAACTATAATGTCATGAGTGCCCTTGATACTTGAATCCCCAACAGTTTTTATTATTGATAAAGAAAATCAGTAAATAACATTTTGATATCCAGTAAATTAGTGTGACTATGAAATCTTACCTTTGAAAACATCACATCAAGACACTAAAATATGTTCCACGGTTTTTTCCACACTTCTAGTGGAAGCTCAACTCTAAAAGAGGAATTCCCAACACGGCGTATTAACATTCACAGAAGTGAAAATAAGCTTTCAGTCTCTCTAGGTATTAAAACAGCTGCTCCGATTTACACTCCTAATAGCGCAAAATGCTGTAAACATTAAGTTCACAAATGATGTATGAACGCCTCAACTTTGGAGGAGAGAGATTAGAGGAGAGCAACATCAGGCTGTTGGGTACATTTTAGCTTTCAGGAAGCGAAATGTGTCGAAAGGGTTCTTAAGGTTGCAAAAGGAGAATTTAGTGGGTCATGAAGTAAAAAAAAAACCTCTCCGCTTTATTGAGACTTTAGAAAAAGCTCCCGAAAGGGCCTCTGAGCCATTATTATGCTCTATCAAAGATTCTGAAGGCATCAAAGACGCCATGAATGCTAGCTCATTAGAGTAGCTTTCATTAGAAAGATGGATGGGCCTTTTTAGGACACAGTTTGCCTGTGGTCTATTCTGCTTACTTCCCAGGGGCAGAAAACAGACATCAGACTCAGTTTCTATTCACAAAAGGTTCTGTTAAAGCTTCATACTCTAAAGCAGAGGTTAGTGAACATGACCTATATAGGTTTAAAAAGCTTTTATCACAGATCAATATGTCATATTTTCCAACCTGGTGTTAGGTATAGCGGTCCAAAAGAAGAAAAAAACATAAATAAATAAACAAGTGCTTCATTTTACAGTTTACTTCTTCCCTGACACTTGCACTTTACCTGAATGCTCAGATCAGAGCCTTATTAGTGCTATTCAAAACCTTTTTACTTTTTAAAAGCTGAAATATGTTTTTGTAAGGGTAATGTCATGGAACAACTGGTTAGTTGTCATAACATTTATAGTGTAGAAAGTGTTTTGTTTTACACACTTGACAAAATGATGATCAAATGTATGTAAAGTTTGGAGTGTGGGTGCTGTCTTTCCTCTGTGGACGACCAGATGTCGCCAAGGAGTATGGAGCAGTGGATCCTATGACAGGTGTTTCAGATCTATAGCTGATTGTGCCTGCCTGGGGAGGAGTATATAGGAGCCTGCTGCCAGTCCTTCAATGCCTGAGTGTTTTGCCAATGGGTTAAACTCCAAGCCTCAAGTTTGCTTGACACCTTTGTTAAGGAAGACTTACCTTGTGTTTTTTTCTGCTTGAGATTCTAGTACCTGTGAGGTGTGGGCGGATCCCCAACCTAAATCCCAAGACTTACAAACTGACAGCTCGGACTCTGTGGTTCCACGTTCTTGGCTGCGGCTTGGCTCCTGACCTCTGAAACCTTGCTTCCTGCGAGTGAGGCATGTCTGGCTTTGTTTAAGCGCGGTTCCTACCTGCTTCCGGACACTCCCTTGACTCCCACTTCCAAGGCTCTAACTGAAACCTTCCCTGCTTTAGATAATCACAAGACAAAAGTTCCTGAGAACCTTGTCACCAACCTGAGCTATCCTGACTGCGGTGTATTCCTAGAAACCTGGCCAGCCTAAATAAACTGCTTTAGTCTCCTGAGTGTGGTTATGCATGTGGGTCAAACAGTTATCTAAAAATGACATAAATGATATTTTAATTGTATCAGAAACTCCTATTAAACACAATGTTGCCTTTGGCAATTATTTTCATGCCTTTAATTTAATAAAAAATAAATAATAGTAAATGAATAATGCATGTAATTAATGCAACAAGCCTATGGACTTTTGTACCCTTTGCAATGTTACTACAGCACATGCAGCATCCTGAAACTGTTATTTACACTCTTCAGCCAATCTTCAGTCCAGTTACATCTGCAAGTTTCAATCTGTCCCTGCTTTGCAAATATAGACGCTGAATTATTTTCTGATTCTTCACAAAATAACTTAACCTTAGTCAGACTGGATTGAGAGTGTGTGTGAACATCAATGATCAAGTCTTCGATTAGGTTTATAGGTCTGATCTTCGAATGGGTGATTGTATTATATGAACATATTTTGAAGCCATTCCTTTGTAGCTCTGGCTGCATGTTTGGGAATGTTGTCCTGCTGGAAGGTGAACCTCTGCCCCAGTCTCAATTCTGCTGTGGCAACTAACAGGTTTTCTTTTGTGCTTAGCTCTCTTTACCCATCAGCTCTGACCAGCTTGCCTGTCAATGCTGAAGGAAAGCAACCTCCTGAATGATGCTTCCACACATTGATTCAACATTGGGATTGTGGTTCAGTTCTAACTTTCTTCACAGCAAAAACTTGATTTAAAGAAATAGTACTAAAGGGATTCAATCTGCATCGGGCACCCAAAACAAATCATGATTAATGAATGCCTTACATAAACCAAAAAAGAAATATTAACTAATATATTCATATCATGTTTCATTCATTTGAATATTTTTTTCATTTTTTTATTTTATCAAAAATAGAGGTGTCCTCATACCAGTTTTTTCCAGACTGAGTACGAGTACTTCAGTTTAGGTACTTGCCGATACCAAGTACCGATACAGAGTAGTTAATAAATTGGTACCTCACACAATAACTTTTGAAAACACATTTATTTAGAGCAGGGTGGCTCTTCTTTATAGGCCTACAGTCCCCTCTGCATACTTTTAAATAAATTTTAAAAAAGTAAAATTTACATTTTTTATAAGTTTTCCTGAATGTATCTACCAAACATTTTAATTAAAATGTAAACTGTACCACATTTAATAAATTTTAGCCCCACATCTGTATGATAACAAAATTTTACACTGCTTCGTTTAAACATTTAACAAAAATTCACTAAATAATAGGAATAAAGTGTAATAACTTTCGTTTCAAAGGTAAATGAAACAGTTATGGCAAATCTCAGAACCATAGAGCCAAATACAAGGTTCTTACAGTGAGCTTACATATCCTGTTTACATGTTCATTTATTCTGCAAGCAAGAAAAAGGCAGCATCGGAGTTACTGCTACAACTGCTACTTATAGTAGTGTGCTGTCTATGAAGGCTAAGCCATCTTTGTAGAAGTGAGAGGGAGGTTTTTTCTTTATGAAAAGAAGCTTCTCAGCATTATCAGCTGTGAGCTTGTTTCTTCATCTATAATATGTGAAATTGAGCTAAAAAGCCTTTCACTGTCTACACTAGTGCATGGTGCTGAAAGGTATCCTTGTGCCATTTGTCTCAGAATGGGAAACCTCGCTTTGTTTACCTTCCAGTATTGCAATGGTTTATTCTGCCGAGATATTATGGGCTCTTTAATGTATGTTTCTACCTGTATGGCAGGACACACTGGTGCACTGCTTGTTGTTGCTACTACTTGTTCATGTGCTATTTCCTCAAACACCATCTCCAGAGTGAGACTGCGGTTGGCCTGCATCTTGTGCATCTTTCTAGCTGCTGGTTCCACCATATCTTGCTGCTTCCCAGCCTCCCCTACTACTCCTCCCCTGTGTCTCTCCTCTATCTTCTGCAGCTCCGTGATCACCATATTATTGGCTTCTGAAGCAGTGATGCTTGAGAAAAAGCAATCTTTGTACCTGAAACAGAAAGTACTTGTTAGTTGGCAACAGTAAAACCAAAAATAATTGTTCAAATTATTTTCAACATATTACATATTACTTTCAAATCAAAGTTAATAATGCAAAAGTTTAATATTCAAGATTTTTGTGTTTATCATAATGAGAAATTTTATTTTCCTTTTTTCTCTCTGTCATTTGAGTAAGAAACCTAAACATTAACATATTTCATTTACCTTGGATCGAGGACCGTTGCTATGCAATAGAGTGGGGTTTTTTCACAGTCAAAGAAACGTCTCTTCGCGGCTGCTGTTAAGGTTCTGTTGTAATTATAGATTATTGATTAATTGAATATTTATCAAGAATTATAATTAAAATTATAATCCGATAAAATTAACTCCTCAACCAAAATCCTTGTTTATGAATTGAAACCAGAGCTGTCCTCTGGTGTTGTAATTATGGCTCAAGGCCTCTGATAATTACAGTTATTAAATGTCACTGTTTAATCAACTGTTTCTGCCGAAACGTGGGGAACTTTGCCTTATTTTGACTGACAAATCACTCTTGCACAAAATAAACACCAAACGCCTTCTCTTTCTCTACGTGAAAATTTATTAAATCAATCAGCCTGATACAATCAACTCTCCAATTCAATAATCTTCACCTACTCAAACATGCACAGTTCTACACAAAAGGGTAAACTATCTAACTAACAAAATAAAGCAAAACAGCAGTGTGTGTGTATTGAATCAACCAGCAGTTATGGCAAAAGTGGTAATATGACAAAGGAATGTGGTGTTGAACAGGGTTTGAAATCAGCCCGCCAGAAAGCGTAGCCCAGCGGGACACGGGCTGTCATAAAACCCCCAAAGCAAAGTTGTAAACTCAGCTTAGACAAAAAGTCATAAACCTTTTGGCAGCAAGTTAGCAAGCAGTAAAGTTGGAACAAAGAAAATGGTGAATTTCACCATGAGGTTACTGTCATAGTCCAGTATTACCGGCGCTCCGGTGTTCGCACGGTAGAGACACAAACTCGTGAGACACGGCGGCCTCAGCGGTCAATACAGCACATCAGGGTTCAATACAATGTTGCATGCAAATACAATTTCATAACATCAGACTATAAGTGGCGACTCTGATCGCATAAAAAAAAATCCTCTCTCTCAACCCTGCCCAGACTACTCCTAAAAAAAGAAATCAAAGAAAATAATAAAAGATTGGTATTACTTTGTGGAGCAATTCTTCAGGGCTGCCAGCGTGAGGGGGAGAGGAGGAGGGGGAAAGCTGGAATTTAACGTGCGTCCACGGTTAACTTCGGGAAGAGCGGCCAATCTTCGTCCTTTGGCCTCCTTGGCGAAAGGGAAAAAAATGATCTGACCGTCAGCAGTCGACCAGAACAAAAAACAAGGTGGCGATCCGTGTCCTTGAAACTCCGTGGTTTTTTCATTACGTGTTAAACTAACACCTTCGATCGGTACAGTTGAAATTTCTGGCCTTTTTATTCCAGGAATTTCTGTCATGAACGTTCTTTTCGTTGGCTAACGGGAGAATGTATGTTTCAGTTTCAGTTTATTTATATAGTGCCAATTCACAGCACATGTCGTCTCAAGGCACTTCACAAAAGTCAGGTACATACATTCCAATTAATCTTAATCATTGAACAGTGCAGCCAGATTATTATTATTATTACAATTATTTATTCAAATTGGATAAAAAGTTTTTCTATCTAAGGAAACCCAGCAGATTGCATTGAGTCAGTGACTTGCAGCATTCACTCCTCCCGGATGAACATGTAGAGACAGTGGACAGTCACTGGTGTTGACTTTTCAGCAATCCCTCATACTGAGCATGCATGTAGTGACAGTGGAGAGGAAAAACTCCCTTTTAACAGGAAGAAACTTCCAGCAGAACCAGGCTCATTGTGAGCGGCCATCTGCCACGACAGACTGGGGGTTAGAGAAAACAGAGCAGAGACACGAAGAGAACAAGGAAGCACTGATCCAGGAGTACTTTCTATGGGAAGGAAAAGGTAAATGTTAATGGATGTAGCTCCTTTAGTCGTTTCACCTAGAAAGAAAGAACAGATGAACTCCGAGCCAGTTTTCAAGTTTAGAGTCTGAAGAGAGCACATAGAGTTAGTTACAGTAAAAGCTCAGTCAGTAGCTATGTCTAGGAGAGAGAAAGGGTTAAACACTGAAAGACAGGGCCAAGTGGATCATCGGTAGAGGGTGAGCATTAAGTTGTTGCCAGCAGAAGCTTGGAGGATTCCCCTTTCCTGACACAGAGTCAGGCCAGGTGTAGCTTCTAGGAAAAGAAAAGAGAGAGAACAAAGTTAAAAGCTGAAATAACAGCAAATAATACAAAATTGAAGAGTAGTGTGAGAAAGTAGCAAAGAGGGTGAAAGTTGTCATTATGTCCTCCAGCCTCCAGAGGAGCCTGATAACTAAAGGATCTGCCTCCCATTCTTCTTCTAGAGACTCTAGGAACCACCAGTAAACCTGCAGTCTGAGAACGAAGTGCTCTGTTAGGAACGTATGGAACAATCAGATCTCTGATGTATGATGGAGCTAAATCATTAAGGGCTTTATATGTGAGGAGGAGAATTTTAAATTCTATTCTGGATTTAACAGGGAGCCAATGAAGGGAAGCTAAAATAGAAGAAATATGATCTCTCTTTTTAATTTTCATCAGAACTCTTGCTGCAGCATTTTGAATCAACTGAAAGCTTTTAACTGCATTTTGTGGACATCCTGATAGTAAAGAATTACAATAGTCCAGCCTTGAAGTAACAAATGCATGCACTAGTTTTTCAGCATCAATCCTGGACAGGATATTTCTAATTTTGGCAATGTTCTGGAGATGAAAGAAGGAAATCCTAGAAACCTGTTTAATATGGGATTTAAATGACATGTCCTGGTCAAAAATAACACCAAGGGTTTTTACTTTATTATTGCAGGTCAATTTAATGCCATCCATTTAATCCCGAGTGGGATTAAATTGATCCCACTCGGGATCTCGTCTCCAGAGTTGCTGCTCCAGTTGCGTGGTCACCGTGTCGAGGTCCCCAGCTGAAAGCAAGGTTTAAAGCGTCCGCCTTCCATATATAACCTCGTGTGACGTCAGACCTCTTGTGACGTCAGACTTGGGACGTCCCCGTCTTACCAGCCGCAGTGCCCACTGGGATTTGTAGTGGCTGACAATACTGGATACAAAGTGGCCGATGATGTCGGAAGGCCTGGTGGTGTCCAGCAATGTGTAAATGGCCCAATATTCAGCAAACAAGTGGTCCAACAGTTCCCTTCAAGGTTTTTGATGCCATGGTCCTATTCTTTTTCTCTGCTCAGAAATCTCTGCAGTACAGTCACAGCAGGAATGACATCAGAGGCCAAAACTTCAGCGGAGCTAAGTTGTTGCGTCAACTCCTCAAACGGGGCTAGTACTCCAACAGTCTTTTCCACAAGTATCCACTGGTGTGCAGCGAGGTTGTCTGGTAGCTCATATTCAGACCCAAATATTCCCAAAGCCCGCTTCTGTTCAAGGAGAGATTTGAGCATGTTAAATGTGCTATTTTAGCAGGTCGGAAATTCTTGCTGGAGTCTTTTTATGGGCTGGTTGAGCTGCAACTGAATATCTTCCAGGCGGGAGTATGCTAAGGTGGAATGCTCAAAATGTCCAACTATTCTACGTCCGACAGCAACTACTTCAGCTTCTCTGAGCCAAAAGACCCTCATTAACAGCCAGCAGGAGGGTGTGAGCGACGCACGGTGGGCACGGTAGGCGACGCACCCAGCGCTTTGATCATGTTTTTGGCATTGTCCCTCAGCACAACATGAACAGAACTTTTGGGAATATTCCACATCTTAAGCATCTCATCAAATGCACCTGCTATGGCATTTCCAGTGTGAGAACCCCGAAGTTGCTTTGCATGTAACATGGCTCTTTGGAGAGTTAAATCATCAGTAATCCACTGTGCATTTAAACTAATAATAGATAATGGACTGACGCTGCTCGTCCAGATATCAGTTATCAAGCTTATCACGGAACAGTCCTGCAACAGGCTGCTAATATGCTTTTTTACGAAGTTGTAAATCTTTGGTAATGTCTTTTCAACAATGTGGTGGCAGCTGGGAATGTCATACCGAGGCTCCAATACGTTGAGAAGATGACGAAATCCAATATCAACGACCACTGAAATCGGCTGCTCATCAAGGGCGATGAATTTGGTAAGAGCTTCAGTTATCCTTTCCGCACGTGGATTGTCTGTTGCCATTTTTTCACGTTTCTGTAGTACTTGCTGCAATGTTGGTTGTGCTGTGCTGTTGCTAGCAGAAGAAAACTCTTGGAACTCGGCGTTGTGTTTAGTCCTCAAACATTGTTGTCCCTTCTCTTGAAAGCTTAGCAGAGCACAGCAGACATTCTGCTTTTTTAGTATCCTCAGTGTTCACTTTAAAATATTGCCAAACCACAGACATTTTCGCCCCCTCCTGCCATCTAACGTCGCTCTTCTTCTTCTGGGTTTTTTGGAGGGTCAACAAATAACCTCTTGGTGTATTAGCACCACCACCTGATATAAAGTGGTATCAGTTTAGAGTATCGGTGTGCTTTTTACAAGTACGAGTATGACTACTTGACGCTGGTAACGGGCCCGATACCGATGCCAGTATCGGTATCAGGACACCTCTAATCACAAATGGTGGTTTATTTTGATCATATTTTAAGTCTAAAGTTATGTACACTGCAAACTTTCACTTTGGGAAATCTTTCCAAGATACTATGGGACGGTGTAGTTGACCAGACTTGGTTACATAAATCACCCAATCACTCTCAAGCAGACTAGACAATTTTAAAGGTAGCGAACACAGATATTTTTATAAAGTGCTGAAATTTCACACATTTTGAAGCAAAAAGGAGAGGCTACACATGACTACACTTGTAGTAAGTGTAGTGGTCGTTGACATTCTCCTCTGCAGAGAATTGCATCTATCTGTGAGTTGTTGTTGCACTTACCGGCATGAACAGAATCCCACACAGTCTAAATTAGGTTCATCTTCTCTGTTCATTCACTTATGCATAGACCAACCAATACACCCCACCTCTTGTGCTGCTGCTCACAAAATTGTTCAGACAATACTCGTAAAAGAACCTAAAGTGATGTTTCTGAACAGCTGCAGCATGTAGAAATGAACATGTAAAAGTCAGGACTAAAGGATGCAAAATGTTGTTTTCATTCTGCATAAACATGGGCAGTTTTGCTTGCAGCTAGGGTGATGTGTGAAATCATTTATTAATGAGAATGCAATTATTAATAGTTAACGTATTATACTAACACAAACTCAAATGGCATTCTTTCTAGTCATAAATTTGTTACAGTTAACTTATGTCTTTATGTTCTTACTCTGTATACATCTTTAAAGAAAACCTTGACACTTCCATCCAACCCAGCCTGTATGAATTCATTTCACTTTTCATTTCAACATACTATTGAATGTATTCAGCCTTTATCAATTTTCCACAAAGTTTATAAATAATGAAGCATGCACACACAGTCAGGCATGTACTTGTCAGAAGCCCTTGAAAACAAATTCAAAATAACAATATGTGAATCTTCCTTGGATGTGTTCTCCTGCCTTTTCTTTGACAGTTGGAACCCATGGATTTGAAAAAAAAAATGACCGGGATCACTCAGTCTGCCAGGTCACCTATATATGATATTAAAAAATGAAAAAGTAAAGTACCAGAAAAAAATGCCAATAGGAAGACACTTGTAAAATGAATACAACGATAAAAGTTTTAAAACCAAACCATTTTTTTCTTTAATAAATCTCCAGGCAGAGCAGAATAATTCAGTCCAGCTTTGACTCATCTATAGGTGTTCTAAACTAGGAGCTACAACTGATCAAAGATATTTAAGATATTTTATTTCATTGATTTTAAACTGAATTGGCAGCTAACCTTAGCCTCATTTGACTGAGTGGGAACAATGTCACTATGGAGAAAGTCATGGAAAAAAAAGTAGGCCTAATAATACACTAAACTCTTAAATCATGTATCACGACCAGAGACAGAGAACCCAAATTCAGCCAAACACAAAGTGATAAGTAAAAAGGTTTATTCAGAAACTCAGGATCAGAGAGCAGAAGAGCAGCAGTCAGCTTCCAGGAACCACTGAGAACAGAGAGACTAGTTAGTGGCTGAATAAAACTCAGGATCTGCAAGGAGTTAGATAAAGCCACTAACCTTCTCAGTCTGGGGATGAGGCACAGAATCCAGAGGAGGAAGAGATCCAGACAGTTAATGAGGAAGCGTCCGACAGACTGAAGTCGGATTGCCGACTGATCCAAATCCTCCGGGGAACGAGCTGAAGCTGTGACAGGAACACAGAGAGCTGTGATTGTCCTCTTGACAATAAGTCCAGGCAGACTAGAGAGCCAGGAGGACTCAGGCTGAATAAACCAGTGGCTAGGCTGAGACGTAAATCCAGGGACAGAAACAGGGTCGAATTCCAGGG
Organism: Crenichthys baileyi; assembly: GCA_036173005.1. Lineage (NCBI taxonomy): Eukaryota > Metazoa > Chordata > Actinopteri > Cyprinodontiformes > Goodeidae > Crenichthys > Crenichthys baileyi. The sequence continues at coordinate 105,185 of JAHHUM010000704.1, read as the reverse complement.
CTAGAGGCGTCAGACAAGAAGCAGGCAGAGACATAAACCAGAGGCAGAAAACAGAGTCGAAATCCAAAGTCCAATCCGTCAGACAAGGAGCAGGCAAGAGGGAATAATCCGTAAGGCAAGGCAAGGTCATGGAACGAGATCAGTCAGGAAGGTACACTGGATAACTACTCACAAATGTTTTCGAAAATCTGGCACCGTCTGCCTGTCACAGGGCTGTATATAACTGCAGCTCCACAGGTGTGTGGCATGACGGTGATTGCGCAGCAGCAGACAGGTGAAGCAGATGAGTTAATTGCATGAATGAGAGCAGAGCAGGCAGACGGGCCAGAATCATAACAGTACCCCCTCCTCAAGGTCCGGCTCCGGACGGACCCCGAGGCTGATCAGGATGGAGGCGATGGAACTCCCGGATGAGGGTTTTATCCAATATGAATCGTGCAGGAATCCAGGACCTCTCCTCAGGACCATAGCCCTCCCAGTCCACCAGGTAACGTATGCCACGTCCCTGCTGTCTGGACTGGATGATGCGCCGGACAGGGTAGACTGGGCCATCAGCAAGAAGCCGGGCGGGTGGAGGGGGCCCGGAGGTGGGCCCGAGACGGGACACCACATAGGGCTTGATCCGGGACACGTGGAAGGTAGGGTGAACTCTCATGGCACGAGGCAGGCGTAAATGAACAGCCGCAGGATTGATGATCTTGGATATGGGAAAGGGTCCCACAAAACGAGGTGCCAGCTTACGGGAGTCAACCAGAAGCGGGAGGTCCTTGGTGGATAGCCAAACCTTCTGTCCCACCTGGTAGCTTGGAGCAGGGATTCTCCGACGATTTGCTGTGCGTGCCTGCACCTCCGACATTCTGATCATAGACCTTCTTGCCTTCCTACAGATGCGCTGACATCTTAGGGCCGCGGCCTGAGCAGAAGGAACCTCAGCCTCTTTCTCCTGGACAGTGAACAAGGGTGGCAACTTGGAAAGGGGATAACCCCGTGGCACTAGCCGGGAGGGTGTTGACAGCATATTCAACCCAGGGTAAATTTTGAGACCATTTGGTTGCGTCGGACTCACATAGTGTGCGAAGTTTGGTCTCCACCTCCTGGTTGGCCCTCTCATGCTGTCCATCTGACTGTGGGTGAAATCCTGAGGACAAACTAACAGTAATCCCCAGCAAGGAACAAAACTCTTTCCAGAAACGTGACACAAACTGGGGCCCTCTGTCTGAGACAATGTCTGTGGCTATGCCGTGAAGGCGAAAAACCTCACGTGCCAGAATGTCCCCCATTTCCTTGGCTGAGGGCAACTTTTTGAGAGGGACTAGGTGAACCATTTTAGAAAATCTGTCGATGATGGTTAACAGAACTGTGAAACCATTAGAAACTGGCAAACCTGTGACGAAGTCCATGGCTATGTGTGACCAGGGACGAGGAGGAATGGGTAGGGGATGCAAAAGTCCAGCAGGAGGGCGATGAGAAGACTTGGCTTGGGAACATTGAGTACAGGCCGTGACGTAATCTGTGACATCTTTGACAAGAGATGGCCACCAAAACTGAGTTCGGACCATCTGTAACGTCCTGCTGATACCAGGATGACAGAACAGACGTGAATTATGGCATGAATTCAGTACCTTGGGTACAAGGCGTTCCGGGACAAAACACCGGTCAGGTGGGCATGAAGTTGGGATAGGGAGGTCTTTGGTGGCATCTCTAACCTCTCCCTCCAACTCCAACATGGTGACAGAGAGTCTCACTGATTCCGAAAGAATAAACTCATCCTCTCCAGAGGTCTGTGACTCGGAGGGTTCCTGTATTCTGGACAGGGCGTCTGGTTTGCCATTTTTGACTCCAGGTCTGAAAGACAAAGAGAAGTTGAATCTTCCAAAAAATAAAGCCCACCTTGCCTGCCTGGGATTAAGGCGCTTCGCTGATCTCAGGTACTCCAGGTTCTTATGATCTGTCTATACAAGAAACGGTTCCTTAGCCCCCTCTAGCCAATGCCTCCACTCCTCGAGAGCCAACTTGACTGCCAACAGTTCTCGGTCCCCCACATCATAATTGCGCTCTGCTTGGGACAAAGTCCTAGAAAAGAAGGCACATGGGTGAATACGGCCATCAGAATTTCTTTGGCTTAGGACAGCTCCAACCCCTGTGTTTGAGGCGTCAACCTCCACAATAAACTGTTTATCGGGGTTAGGGGACCGTAGAACAGGAGCAGACGTAAATAATCCTTTAAGCTTGACAAAAGCTCTTTCAGCCGTCTCATTCCAAACAAACCTTGTCTTGGATGATGTGAGAGCATTAAGAGGGGCTGCAACGAGGCTATAGTTCCTGATGAACCGTCTGTAAAAATTAGCAAACCCCAGAAACCTTTGAAGCTGTTTGCGGTCGGTAGGAGAAGGCCATTCCAAGACTGCCTTGACTTTGGAGGGGTCCACTATAACTTGGTCTGGAGAAATGATGAATCCAAGGAATGAAGTGATAGTGGTGTGAAACTCACACTTTTCAGCTTTGACAAACAGATGATTTTGAAGAAGACAGAGGAGGACAGCCCGGTCATGATTTCTGTGGGTTTCCAGATCCTGAGAATAAATCAGAATGTCATCAAGGTATACAAAAACAAACTGTCCAACCATATCCCTCAGGACATCATTCACCAATGCCTGAAAAACTGCAGGGCATTAGTTAAACCAAAAGGCATTACAAAGGTACTCATAGTGACCAGTAGGAGTGTTAAATGCCGTCTTCCATTCATCCCCCTCCTTGATACGAACAAGGTGGTAAGCGTTTTTCAAATCCAATTTAGAGAAGATCTTGGCGCCCTGAATCTGGTCGAAAGCAGTGTTCATAAGTGGTAGAGGGTATCGGTTCTTGACGGTGATGTCGTTTAAACCCCTGTAGTCGATACATGGTCTCAATGAACCGTCCTTCTTTCCCACAAAAAAGAAGCCTGCCCCTGCTGGAGAAGAAGAAGGCCTAATAATACCAGCTTTTATTGACTCATCAACATACTTCCTCATGGCTTGGTTCTCTGGTTCTGACAATGAATACAATCGACCCCTAGGGGGAGAAGTGCCTGGTAGGAGCTCAATGGCACAGTCATAGGGTCTATAAGGTGGAAGTGCCGTAGCCCTGGACTTGTTGAATACCTCCTTAAGCGCATGATATTCGGACGGCACCTTAGACAGATCAGGATATGTCTCCTCAATGTCATTCTCCGAATAATATCTGTAGAGGCAGAAGACAGGCAAGTGGCCGAGCAGGACTTTGCCCAGCCCAAAATCTCCTTGGCTTGCCAGTCCATATGGGGGTTGTGGTTTTGTAACCAGCAGGCCCCTAAAACAATGGGTAGTTTAGGAGAGTTGATGATCCTGAATGTGACCTCGTCCTGATGATTGCCCCCCAGTGTGAGATTTATTACCTCCGTCTTGTAGTATGAACTGTTGATACTATGACCATCCAAAGCCAGGACATTACGGGTGTCAGACGTGGGAAGGAGCTTGATGTCATGGTCCCTGGCGAACGACTCATCCATAAACTCAGTGTCCGCCCCTGAGTCAATGAATACTGACACCTGATGAGAAATGGAAGACACTTGAATAGTTGCAGGAAATGAGCATGAGGAGACAGACAGTTGACTTCGGCTCAGTAGAGTTCTCCTCACGTCTACTGAGCCTGGGCTTTTAACGGACACTTGAATGCAACATGACCCTGTCCACCACAATAAAAACACAAGTTATTCTTCCTTCGTCGATCTCGCTCCCCCGCAGAAATCTTTGAACGACCCAACTGCATGGGCTCCGGGTCACAACAGTGATCAGAAGGGGGTGGAAGACCCTTGGGTTCTAGGTGGGGAACAGGACTGTGAGCTAAAGGGGAATTAACCCGTCTATAAAGCCTCTCCCTCCTCCTTTCTGTGAGCCGCAAATCGATGCGGGTTGCCAGGTCCTCAAGTTGGTGAAGGGAGGCAGGGTAGTCCCGGGTAGCCAGTTCATCCTTGATGTTCTCATTCAGACCTTGCATGAAAGCATCCATTTTAGCATGCTCATTCCAAAGGCAGTCTGCTGCCAGTAAATGAAAGTCAATGATATAAGATTTAACACTTCTCTCTCCCTGTTTAATGGAGAGTAAACCACTGGCAGCTTCACGACTAGGAAGAACTGGATCAAAAACCCTGATGAGCTCCTTGGAGAATGCAGAATAAGAAGCACACGTGATCGAACCATTTTGCCACTCAGCAGTCCCCCATTGCTTAGCCTTTCCAGAGAGCAGGGAAATAACAAACGCCACCTTAGAGCGCTCAGAAGGGAACGAAGAAGGCTGAAGCTTAAAATGAATCTCACATTGAGTAAGAAAAGCACGGCACTAGTCAGGATCTCCCCTAAACAGCTCAGGAGGCGTGAGTCTAGGTTCTCTTACCACAGCGGAAAGATCAGGAACTCTGGGGGAAACAGACTGTGAAGATGCTGGCGTGGAAGCAGGAGTCATGGATCGCAGCATAGAAATCATTTCCCCCAAGCCGGAATTAAGACGGGCAATAGAGTGATCAACATTATTGCGCCACTGCTGTGCTGGCGATGGGTCCATCTTTTGGCCAGATTTTACTATCACGACCAGAGACAGAGAACCCAAATTCAGCCAAACACAAGGTGATAAGTAAAAAGGTTTATTCAGAAACTCAGGATCAGAGAGCAGAAGAACAGCAGTCAGCTTCCAGGAACCACTGAGAACAGAGAGACTAGTTAGTGGCTGAATAAAACTCAGGATCTGCAAGGAGTTAGATAAAGCCACTAACCTTCTCAGTCTGGGGATGAGGCACAGAATCCAGAGGAGGAAGAGATCCAGACAGTTAATGAGGAAGCGTCCGACAGACTGAAGTCGGATTGCCGACTGATCCAAATCCTTCGGGGAACGAGCTGAAGCTGTGACAGGAACACAGAGAGCTGTGATTGTCCTCTTGACAATAAGTCCAGGCAGACTAGAGAGCCAGGAGGACTCAGGCTGAATAAACCAGTGGCTAGGCTGAGACGTAAATCCAGGGACAGAAACAGGGTCGAATTCCAGGGCTAGAGGCGTCAGACAAGGGGCAGGCAGAGACATAAACCAGAGGCAGAAAACAGAGTCGAAATCCAAAGTCCAATCCGTCAGACAAGGAGCAAGCAAGAGGGAATAATCCGTAAGGCAAGGCAAGGTCATGGAACGAGATCAGTCAGGAAGGTACGCTGGATAACTACTCACAAATTTTTTCAAAATCTGGCACCGGGGTCTGCCTGTCAAGGGGGGGCTTTAAAATGCAGTCCCACAGGTGTGCTTTTGACGGTGATTGCGCAGCAGCGCAGCAGCAGACAGGTGAAGCAGATGAGTTAATTGCATGAGTGAGAGCAGAGCAGGCAGACGGGCCAGAATCATAACATCATGAGTTTGACTTAGACTCCTAAGAGTCCTAATGAGTTTTTGGTCAGGTGTTCCACATCAGAACATGAACCACAACATATGTTTTAATCACTGTCTTAATTGTTAATTGTCAATTACAAAGAAAAATTCTTAACTGTGCATGTGAAGGATTATTACTTGAGATGGGTGACATGATGGTCAATAAGTTGGAATATTATCAAAAAGTGAATTTGTTTCAGTAATTATGTTCAAAATGTAAAACTTCTGTATTAAATAAACTTACTTCAAGTGTTCATTTATTAATAATGTGATGATTATGGCTTACAGCCAACACAACTCCAAAATTCAGTTTCTCAGAAAATTAGAAGATCCACAAGCTGATTGCCTCCATGCCCCAATGCATTGATGCAGCATTCTGTAAGTAAGAAATATTTTTTTCAATGATTTTCCAATTTATTGAGTTTTAGCTATTCAAAGCAAGAACGCTGATATTTGCTGAATGAATAAAGCTACAAAAATAATCATTTAAAACCATAAAAAGGCTAATGCTGGTTACGTGTCTGAAATACAAGAGATTTAAAGCCTTATAATGTGTGAAGCAAACGTGCTGTGAGATATGTAAGTCTATATCAGTATGAACAACTGTCAGAAGTCAACAGTCATGGGTGAAAACAGTACTGTGAAGCAGATTACCTTCTCTTAGAACTTAGTCATGAATAGTCCTATATATTGCATTATATAACAGCATTGTCAACAGATTACCATATATATGAACTGTAGCTTTTTATTACTGTTTGTTTTGAGTAAGTAGCAGTATATTCATGTGGTTGATTGCTAACACCTACAAGGTGCTACTGTCATCTACTAAAAAAAAAAACAGGCATTAAATTAGAACTACTCACAAAGGAATTCAGGTGAGTATTTTTTACAGACATCCAAATGGGCCATATCACCTTTATGGGCCAATTTAGTTGAATCAAACACAATTTGTCAAAATGTCTTTGATGCCATTGAATTGTTTGGTTGTTAATGATTTCTCCTTCTTAAACCCTTCTGTATAACAGGTAGAGATTTTAATTATGTAATGAACGCAACGCCTAATGATCTATCCGTCTAATGAAAAGTCTTCATCAATGTCAAGAGGGAAAGACAAAATAGTTCTTGATGGTAAAGAGTGCTATGGGATTTTGTCATCCTTGCAAACATGGAGGGCTAGAGGCAGAAAGAGCAGCAACAAAGACCACCACAGAATACAGAACCAAACAACTAAGTTGATACACATGCCAAGGATTCATGTTATTCATGAAATCAGACTGAATTGTAAAGGTATGGGCCAGAGAAGAGCTGCGAGAGGGCACTGTAGATGAGCTTTCTAAGATATTTCTATCAGAGTTTTAAGCTGAAGGAAATAATATTGATCAGCTAATGTGAGTTTAACTGTAGAGACTGACGTTTTTGGTTGGTCCCATTTTAAGTTACATACTTTTTAATGCAGCTTAAGAAAGTAGAACAAGCTTTCAGTTTAACTTTAAGCATCAAGCATGACTAGGTGAAGGACCTTTTATTGGTGCAGACAGCATAGCGTAGCATGAGATTCTGTCGTTTTATGACTGAATCATTGCTGGAATATTTTAGTTGCAGTTGCTTCGATTCTGTGAAATTGTGCATCCCAGAGTATCAACTGTGTAGTAATGCAATGTGAGATCATTGCTTTCGATGTAAGGCAGATACACAATGGTGTAAGCCAACATTTCTTTTAAGCCTGATATAATATTCTAATCTTAAAGGTTTTCATTAGCTGTTAGTAGAAAATCATCATAATTAGGCTTTAAACATCAATCTGTCTAATGTGTTTCACTTCGTGAATTGATTGGCTGAAATAAATTAACATTTCAATATTCAAATTTATCCATACTTGTTTTTAATTATATCCACAGTTCATAAAAATATGTGTAATTTAATATGTTCTTATTCTCATTTAAGAGTGATATTTAACAAAAAAATTTTTTTAGATGAACTGCAGTGGTGTGCACATGTTTACTGACATGTAGCCAACTTCAAGTCCCAAAATTACACAATAGCTTAAAAGCAAACAATTCAATTCAGTTTTATTTATATAGCGCCAATTCAAAACACATGTTGTCTCAAGGCACTTCACAAAAGTCAGGTACATACATTCCAATTAATCCTAACCATTGAACAGTGCAGTCAGTTAGTTATTTATTCAAAATGGATAAAAAGTTTTTCTGTCTAAGGAAACCCACCAGATTGCATCCAGTCAGTGACTTGCAGCATTCCCTCCTCCCGGATGAGCATGTAGAGACAGTGGACAGTCACTGTCGTTGACTTTGCAGCAATCCCTCATACTGAGCATGCATGTAGCGACAGTGGAGAGGAAAAACTCCCTTTTAACAGGAAGAAACCTCCAGCAGAACCAGGCTCAGTATGAGCGGCCATCTGCCACGACCGACTGGGGGTTTGAGAGAACAGAGCAGAGACGCAAAGAGAACAAAGAAGCACTGATCCATGAGTACTTTCTATGGGAAGGAAAAGTAAATGTTAATAACTGAGCCGGTTTAGGCTAAACCTGACTCCCCCTTACTCCATCCAGCAGGGAGGGAGGAAGGCTCCCTCCCTGATAAACTAAGCCACTCTAAATATAAGCTTTATCGAAAAGGAACGTTTTAAGCCTAACCTTAAAAGTAGACAGGGTGTCTGCCTCACTGACTAAAATTGGGAGCTGGTTTCACAGGAGAGGAGCCTGATAACTGAAGGATCTGCCTCACATTCTACTTCTAGAGACTCTAGGAACTACCAGTTAACTTGCAGTACAAAGGTACCTGCAAACAAGTAGGGGCGGTGTGGGTTTCATAACTAAATCAAAGAATATATTGATCTGTCTTTGAAGATAATATTAGAGAATATTATATTGCATAATATTGAACCACATCAAACTGCAAAAATCTCTAGGGAATCAAATCACATTGATCTGTTTTCTTGTTGGATAAAAACGTTGCAGAAGAAGGGTATTCACTGTGCCTTAAAACAAAGGGCAATGGTGCTACAACACCTAAAGCTGCTCTTAATTGACTATATATGGATATACCAGAAACCGGATAAAGAAGACAGATAAAGCTGTTATAACCCCCATACAATTAGTCTTTTTTTATTTAAAGGCGCAGAATTTAATCCATTATGTATACTATTGTACTCAGCGATGGAAACTAAAGAAAACTAATAATTTGACTTCACAGAATGACACTTTGCATCAATTAAAACCACAATTGGAAAAGGTTCTTTTTAAAGTTAGTTTTTCTTTCATCTTTGTCCTGTTCAACAGAATGAAGAACAAAATAGAGGTTATGGAGTTTTGGCGAAAATTCAGACTGAAAGACTCACCATCACCACCTGCTTCATCCAATGACTCCTCCATGTGTCTCCCCTCCATCCAATCAGCATCAAGTCCGCATGCCTCTTCAGACAATCACCTTCTGACGCTTTGCTTTTAAGGACCGCCAGTCATGGATCCCTCCTGCTCTTCAGCCGAGCTTGACCCTCCTCCACCCCACCTCCACCATCTTCCTTCCAATCTACTCCCGGTCTCCTCACCTCCTCTGGTCTTCACCACACCACCGGATCCCGGGGGGAAGACATCACTAATCCTAAGCCTAAAATGTTCATTCAAGCTAATGATATTTTCAGTATTTATCTCTTTCTCTGGGGTCCGAGTGCCAAGGAAATAATCATTTACCAATAAACTCTAATCGCCATGTTTGTGTTTCTTATTGTGAGTCTTTTTAGGTTGAAATGAATCGTTGAACCAACCTTAACGATGGCTCTAATTCTGAAAACCACTTTAATACAAATTTAGTCTTCTGACCTAAAGCTGAAATAAAGCCAGAAGAGTTGGTGATTGTGCCCTTTCTTCTTATTCCCTCTGATAATTTACAGTGCTTTGCATTAGCGCTTGAACTTTTGTTTGAACCCTAAGCCATGGATTTCAACATTAAAACTCCGGTAAAAACTCTTCTGGAGTTTTCAAAATTAATTGCATTTAACAGACTTTCAGCACAACTTCAGAAGGGGAAAAGGGGGGTAACAGAAGACTTCCCATGATGCCACTGGCTGTATAAAAGCACCCCCTCTCCCACAAGCAGACCTCTCCAAGCCGGTTGACCATCGGACAAGGAGCAGACACAGCGCGCTGAAGTCTTTTTGCTGGCAAAAATGACTTAACTCTTCAAACTGGATCCAAGAGTCTCATATGATCACCGATCATATGCAAAAGTTGAATATTGAATGAATTGCTGTTTGTGTATCCGGTATTCATTCACGAACGGGGAATTAAGGCACCGGCATTGATGACTTTCTCTCCGAGCCCTGCAGACGCACACAGTGTTCGAGAAAAGTCCCCAGCAGAGACGCGGTCTCTACAACCCGAGTGAAGCGGTTTTCCTTGCCTGAGAGAAGGACGACGCCGCATCACCGGTAACGTGCAGTTTTGTCCGGCCGACAGAACGGTCCCCACCCACAGCTTCGTTAGGTTAGCCGAAGGCAAACCGCTTGTTGACTGTGGACGTTTCTTCAAACTTCGCTGCCCCGGACATCTTTTCCTCAACATGGTCAAAGGTTAGGTTTGGGCAGAATAACAGTTAGGATGAAATGATCTAAACGTTTTTCATTTTATGAAGTTTGGTTTTGTTTGTGTGAAACTGCTATCTTAGTGCTCGCAGGCTATCTGCACACTGGATCAGCTTTGTGTTCTGTGTTTTTGTTTTTAAAGTTAAGACAAACTTTATTTAAAGGGTGATTTTAAACACAGAGTGTTGCTCATAACGCGCCGTCCGCGCTTATGCATTTTAACCCTTTTATTGACGGAATTTTAAGTGTGTGTGTTTTGATTCTGGATGCTAAGCTATCAGCCTCCTTTGTTAGCTTAACTGCTAACAGCCTAGGCCACGTGCTTGCTGCTGAAGAGTATTTATCCAGAACGGTTTAGTTTTCAATCCAGTAAATAATGTCCCTAACATCATTTTATTAAATTTGATAACTAAGTAAACACCATTAAGCCCCATTTCTCCAGAAAGATTTGGTTCCTTTCAAAGATATTTCTTTAAATAATTTACCGTTACCTTTAATAATATTTCTTTAAATATTATTTCAATAAATAAAGGCAGCTAATGAGACACCTTTGAGAATTAGTCATCCAGAAGGTTGGTTTTATTCAGCAGATCATTCTTTAAAACACTATTTTATTAAAATAATATTTTATCTGATCTTGCATTGTGAATGGTCATCTAAAGGTTTGCTGATTATTGCCTAAGTTAGTTCCAAGACTAACTTAACTTTATTTCCAGAGTCTTCAAGATAATCCTTGGTTCTAAGACATAAATAACATTCACCTGAGTCTGCACCCAGGTGTTCAAACACTACGAAACATGCACAGCTTCAAAGCGCGGTGGCTTTCAGAGTCCAACAGCAATCAAAGTTTCAATAAGACATTGCATGCACATACAACTTAGAACACATTGGACTATAAGTGGCGATTTTAAATCACTCTAAAATCCTACTCTATCTAGAAATAAAAACAAAACGGGATTACTTGGTGTCGTCTTCTCTGAGCAGAGGGGGAGAGAGGGGAGTTTGTTACGCGTCCATAACAAACTCAAAGACGACCGGCCTTCCTCCTTTGGCAAAAGGGGAAAAATATGACGGAACGTCAGCAGTCAACTGACCTCCGTGGGTTATTCTTGGGTTATGTGTTTAATCCACGTCTTCGATTGGTAAAGTACAGTCTACTGGGCTTCTTATCCCAGAAAATGTTTCTCATGAGTTTTGGCCAGTGAGGAGAATTAATGAAAACCCACTTGTGAGTTTCTTCTCCAGAAGGATGCGTGCCTCCGTTGCGTGGTAACCGGTCTCGGTTTCCAGTAGGAGAAAAAGCAATGGTGGGGCGCATCCTGTGTCCTTATATAGCCCACTGTGACATCAGAGCTGTAAAGCCCCTTCCTATCAGCTGCAATCCCCGCTGAGAGTTGTGGTAGCAGACTATACTGGGGTATATAGTAGCAGATGACACTGGGAGGTATAGTAGCGAACAAATGGTACAACACTGGGCAAGGGGAGCATTAATCTGAGAGGCTCATGGTAACTTTGGAGGAGCTGCAGAGAACCACAGCTCAGGTGTATCTTTCAACTACTGGACAAATGTTATGGTGCGTTCAGAACAAAAACAATTTGAGCATCAAAAAGACATCCAACGCTTGTGCACTTTGAAGTCAGATAATTGATATAGAGCGACAAAATCGCTCTAGATGTCCAGGACACACATCTGCTCAAAGTGTGGACAGACGCATGTTGGGAGGAGCTAGGCTTGGTTGTTTTCCTTTGCCGGTCTCTTGCGTACAATGGCAGATGCAATCGGCTTGGCTTTATTTGCTAAATAAAGCAAGAGAAGGTCATCATCGGGCACCTTTGCGTTGTGTCAGAATTCACCAAATAATTCAGAGGCGTTCGGAGGTTGGTGAATTTCACCATTTGCTCCAGGAGCTGCGCACAGACGAGGATTGTTTTCATAAATTTGTCCTTCACTGTCTTCGTGGCACTTTGTGGGATTTCCTGGGGTTTTCCTGGTCCTTCCGTCCAATGATAAAATACATCACTAGGTCACAAAGCTGAAATTCTCTGATTGGTTCATGCACCATGTCAAAAGTTCAGATTTCCCAACTCTCGCATCTGCCACTTTGGATGCACTGTACGAGTGTCAGACGCTTGAAATCTCAAAACGCATGAAAAGCGGCGCAGGACTTATCGATGGCCCTACACGCGCATCCACCATAGACTTTACATGAAAACCAGACACACCTGATGCTCAAATCACATTCAGTCTATACACACCTTTAGCCTAGCATTCCAGAAATTCTGCCATTATGGAAGAGGGGTGAGGAGAAAGCTATTACTGAAAGAAAGCCATAGGAAGTCTTATTTGCAGTTTTGCTGCAACCCATGTAGAGTAGACAGCAAACATGGTCATATGAAAAAAACATTAAACTTTCTGGTCTACATGCAAAGTGTTATGTGGACTCTTCTCAGAGTTGATGAGAAGATGGGTAATGCTAAATACAGGTAAATCCTGGAAGGAAACCTGTTAGAGGCAACAAAAGACAGGGGCACCTTCCATTTCCAGCAATACAATGACCCTAAACATAGAGCCAGAGCTAAAATGAAATAGTTTTGATCAAATAATATATTTATGTTAGAGTGTTCCAGTAAAAATCCAGTCCTAAATCATTTTGAGATAATGTGGTCACAGCACTCTTCATACAGTCTCACTGAACTTCTGCAAAGAAGAAAGGGCAGTAGATGTTCAAAGCTGATAAAAAACCATAAATCATTTTTATTCTAATTTACAATTATGTACTACTTTGTGTTAGTCAAGCCCTATAATCAAAACACAGTACACTAAAGTTTTTGCTGGTAATGTGAGAAAATAAAATGGCATTTTATATGATAAACACCTATTTCACATGCCAAAGATGACTCTGTGGATCACAGTTTCTTTGCATTCTTGGCCTCAGTCTCTCTGTTTTACCTCACCAGCAGGGCTAGTCCAAGACAGTAGCTAAAAGGACTGCACATAAACTGTGAGCTGTGCACTTGTCAAAAATATAATCTTCTCTGTATTAAAAAAAACCCTGCCAGTGTTGCATTATATTGCTTAAGACTTCACTGTAGAGTACAAGGTTAACAGCTGAACCCAGAACTAGTTTGGACCCAAAAAAGGGGAAATAAAATTAGAATGGATGGAAATGTCACCAGGTAAAGTTGTTTTATGGCAACACACTTTTGAAATAGAAAATTTAAATATAAGGCTTGTTACGCAACAAAAGTTTAAGATAAAAATAGATTATCATATCCGAGCGGTCACCAGCATCTCTCTAAAACAAGCAATAATAGTCAGTCAGTCAGTCATTTTCTACCGCTTTTTCCATAGTGGGTCGCGGGGAAGCTGGTGCCTATCTCCAGCAGCAATAATAGTTTCTACTGCAAATCTGAACAGCAACATTCTGGAGCAGATGACAAACAAGGTCGACTAACACAATCAATAGACACCCACACAAAGTGACAAGTTTGCTCAAATTAAACCACTGTACAGAAGACCAAGCTTGTTTGATTGGAGATGAAGTCAAATGAATGTCCAAATAGAGAGCTGAGTTGAAGCCTTAACCATTGAAAAAGTCTTCAGCAGGTAGCCAATCCTGAGCAGGCAATCACATAGCTGAGCCAGCCGATCAGCAGTCTTTACAGGTAAAGCAACCTGCCACTGCACAGGTTTCTGCAACTCTAATTAAAATATGAAAGTACTTCGGTAAATGTACACTTGGGTGCACTAAAATTGATTTAGAGGTAGTAGAGTAAAGGGGTATAAATATTTATACACACTACACTTCATATTTGCATTTCTACTAGATTTCTTAAACCATGCAATATTTTCCTTCCACTTCACTATTATGATTAAAATTTTAGGTTGGTCAATCCTGTAGATACCAAAAAAATTCAGTTAAGTTTGTGGTTGTAATGTGCCAAATGTGAAAAAGAATTGTATTTATATAAGAAATTTTCTCAGATTAACTTTGACTTTGAAATCGTCTCTCAGTGTGTTGGTTATTAAAGAAAAAAGCAGCAGCAGAAGGATTCCTATCATGCCTGAACATCCTCGAGTTCAGCTAAACCTCTGTGACCAATACAAATTATTTTCTTCAGGCTCTTTTGAGAATAGACCTCAAATACCATCTATTTTCCAAATATATGGATAATATTTGTCTAGTTATTGAGTTTATTATTGCAGTCACATTAAAAAATAATCTGAAACAGCAAACACCCTAAATCTAAAAAGCTTTGATACACTGACTGACTGCATTTTGCAAAGCGTAAAAGAACTCCCGCAGCCACACAGACAAAGCCTTTACCCCAGTCAGATATGACAACCCAAATGGGTTTAAAGACAATAGTGCCCTTCATGTCTTTCAGATGTTTTATTTTTCTCTTCCATTTTTTTCCAAAAGAGCCAACTTCTTTCAAAGTTCTATCATCCATATCAAGCAGGCTGACAAATCAGTCCCTGAGTCTTTCCAAGTTCTGTGGGTGTTACTACATGAATAGCTCTTCTTTTGTTTTCAGTCACTAATGCTATTCCTGCCAGTCAATGCTGCCACTCCATGATTGTATTTACAGAATAAAAAGAAAAGCTGTGAAGCAAAGCTGAAAAATGTTTCATAAAATAAACAGTGTTATTGATACAACATGACATTTTGACAACAGAAAAGAAACTGAAGATACCTGTGTGGACATTTTTAATTGGGAGACAAGTGGACACTAAAAGGATTTTCATGTAATTGTGTCATGCAGTTTATGTTCATTGTCAACCATCTCGTTTTTTTCTGGCGAAAATGCTGGGTGAGCTTTTGTTGCGACAAATAATATTCTGCAATAGCTCATTCAATATGTGAACACAGTTTTATGTGCTTATAAATTTAGTTGAGTTAACCAAGAATAGCTATTTCAAAATCTAATGAACAACTTGCATCTTAACACCCTTTGTTTGATCAAACAAACAGCTAATTATTAGAAAAAAGTGTGTGCTTTCAAATATTTGGCAAGCGATTAAGATGAAGTATCAGTAGCACTTTCTTAGTCTTTAACTTATTATGGTAATAACACACTGTTAGTGTAGCCATTTAGTAAATGTGGATTGCTGTTGGCTAGGAGAGTAAGACAGGAGACTAATTTCTTCAAACACAGAATTATGGCTTCAGAGTGTCTGAATGTGCCAACATACAGAGCAGCACAACAGACACAAACACATGCCCAGTTAATGAAGGGAAGGACAGGTTAAGTGCACCTCAGCACAAATCACAGTGATACTGATATTAGAGAAAATGTGTCTTAAGTGTTTTTCAATTGAAACTGAGTATTTAAAGTGTTGTTAAAACTTTTTTTAACATATTTAGGAATCATGTACTGGTCAGTTCTGATTAACAACTGAAACCAGATACTCATATCAATCTGTGACAATCAGGTTGATTTATTTTGTCTCACAGAAACCTGGCTGCAGCAAGAGGATTATGTTACTATAAATGAGTCAACTCCTACAAATTATTTAAATTTTCACATTCCTCGAAATACTGGGCGAGGAGGAGTAGCAACCATCTTTCAGTCTGATTTATTGACTAGTCCCAGACCAATCAATAGCTACAACTCTTTTGAATATTTAATCCTCAGTTTTCCTCATCCAAATTGCAAAGCACTAAAACCACTTCTGTTTGTTGTTTTGTACCGTCCACCTGGCCCTTACTCTCAATTTTTAGATCAGTTTTCAGACCTTCTATTTGATTTAGTGTTAAATACAGATAAGATTATTATAGTGGGGGATTTTAACATTCATGTTGACACTGAAAGTGATAGCCTAAATATAGCCTTTAATGCTATCTTAGACTCAATTGGCTTTGCTCAAAACATTAAGAAACCTACCCTCCTTTGTCTTCATTCTCTGGACCTTGAAACGACTAAAGGAGCTACATCCATTAACATTTACTTTTTCTTCACATAGAAAGTACTCATGGATCAGTGCTTCTTTGTTCTCTTTGTGTCTCTGCTCTGTGTCTCTAACCCCCAGTCGGTCGTGGCAGATGGCCGCTCACACTTAGCCTGGTTCTGCTGGAGGTTTCTTCCTGTTAAAAGGGAGTTTTTCCTCTCCACTGTCGCTACATGCATGCTCAGTATGAGGGATTGCTGCAAAGTCAACGCCAGTGACTGTCCACTGTCTCTACATGTTCATCTGGGAGGAGTGACTGCTACAAATCTCTGACTCGATGCAATCTGTTGGGTTTCCTTAGATAGAAAAACTTTTTATCCAATTTGAATAAATAACTGAATCTGACTGCACTGTTCAATGGTTAGGACTAATTGGAATGTATGTACCTGAGTTTTGTGAAGTGCCTTGAGACGACATGTGTTGTGAATTGGCGGTATATAAATAAAACTGAATTGAATTGAATACTTTGCAATAAAGAAAAAAATGAATAAATAAAAAATGTTTTTCCTCACTGACTGACAAACATTTTCTGTTTTAGGTCAGTTGGAATTAGAAAATGACCTAATGATCCTGATCCACAGGTGTTTGTGTTTTGATTTTCTGATCATTTTTGAATTGTTTATTATTGTCAGTAAGACCTTGCCATATTTAGTTCTTAATTATTGTCATTTGGGATTTTTCAGATTAGTGCATTCAATTGTGTTTAGTTTCTTGTGGTCTTTAATCTTTGCATTTTGGTTTGTTCTCTTATGTTTTGTTTTCATATTTGCACTTTGGTCCTGAAGCAACTTCACACATCATGACAACTTCTTTCTTCAAATTCCGAAAGCTGGTTAAATTTCTTTAGATTTAGGAACAATGGCCTTTTAAACTAAATGACTTGGAAGAACATTGTTGTATCCCTTCAAAAGCTTGTCACCGTAATTTGCTGGAACTTTGGCCAATTCCTACTGAAATAACTAGGGTAACTGGGTCAAGTTTGTGTTTCACATGCTTGCACACTACTTTTCAGCTCTGTCCACAATTATTTTTTATCTCTTATTGTGGCCACTCAAAAGCGTTGACTTTGTTGTACTTCAGCCACTTTGTAACTAAACTGACTGTATGGTTGGGTTATTGCCCATTTCGAAGACCAATTTTTGAGAAAGCTTTAACTTTCTAGCTGATGCATTAAGCTGTTGCTTCAATATTTACATAATGTTCTTTACTCATTATGCCTTCTTTTTTGTGAAGTGCTCCAGTCCCTCCTGTAGTGCAACTTTCACACAAAAATACTGCTGCCACCCCTGTACTTCACAGTTGAGATGGTGTTCTTAGGATTGTAAGCGTTCCCCTTTTATTTATTTTCATAATCCTACCTGACCTAACAGGAAATGTCTGATTTTATGTCACACAGTCAGTAATAAAGGTTTTGTATATTTTCTTACAGTGTAGGTAAAATGCATGCATGCATCCATCCATCCATCCATTTAATTTAGCTACAATATCCATGTTTTACATGGGCTTGGCTTCCTGGTTAAAAATGGTTAGGTCTGAAACTGGTCAATGACCAGCCAGACTCACAAAAGGTATGGGGACCGCAGTTTGGCTGGCTGAATACAGCCGACCCCCCACAGCTACAAAGAGTGGCTGCAATGCTAGTCCCTTTGTTAATGCCCACACGAGCCTAGATGACCGGGAAAACTTTGCTCCTCAACTCATCACTCACATCACGTCTTTTCCTCAGCACGGTTAACAAAAGAGGTTTTTTTGGGCAGGAACTTAGTTTAGGAAGAAACAATCTGAATGTTTAATTCATGAAGTTTGGTTTTTGTTTGTGTTGAGAAAACTCAACAACTCCAGGGCTAGCAGGCTGTCTGTTCAGCTAATGTAAATAGGCCTGTCTGCATTGGAGCTAATCATTTGTTCTGTGTTGTGTTTTAAAATAAAGACAACTTTTTTTAAAGGGGTTATGATTCTGGCACGTCTGCTCTAGCCTGTCTCTCTGGCTGCAATCAGCAGATGAGATGCACCTGGTGACTGCTGCAGTGCAGTGCAATCTGTGGCATTCCAAGCACCTGTGTCTTCCCTGATATATACTGACTCTGACAAGCAGAAGTTGCCAGATTTTTGAAAGCCATCGTGTGAGTAGATATCCAGCGGTCCTTCCTGACTGATCGTTGTTTTGACCTTGCCTTGCCTCTTGGATTTTTGCCTCTGCCTGCCCCTTGTCGGGCTGTTTGGATTTTGGTTTTGACCCTGTTTCCTGCATCTGATTTATGCCTCTGCCTGCCCCTTGCCTGACGTCTCTTGTTCCGATCATTGACCCTGTTTCTGTCCCTGGATTATTGAATCAGCCTAGCCCTTGGATTATTCAGCCAAAAGTCACCTGTCTCTCTCACCTGCGCTGTGGAGATCCCTGCCTTCTACCCACTGAGGTTTCCCCTCTGGGTTTCAAGTTTAACCCAAGACAAGAACAGGTTAGTGACTTTTCTGATCCTTGCAAGATTTGGAGAAACTACAAGTCACTAATCCGTCTTTCTGCTTCAGTGATTCCCGGAAGCTGTGTGGAGTTTAACCTGAGTGACGTTTTCCTGTGGCTGAATAAACTTTTTAATCTTTCAGTTCTGTGTCTGGCTGAATCTTGGGTCCGCCTTTTTCTAATTCGTAATAAAAGGGTGGTTTTAAACAGACGGGCCATTACGTGCCGTCAACGCTTACGCATTTTGATCCTTATATTAATAGTATATTAAGATACACATTCAACTTTAAGGAGTTTCCTTTGTTACCTGAAACCGCTAATGGCTAGCACCATTTGAGTCAGGGATAACACATGACTTGCCACCATCTTATGAGTCCATAGACTTCCTTGTCACCAGGTAAGGGCTAGTTAAGAATAATTTATCCAGAAAGGTTAGTTTCCAATCTAGGAAATATTTTCCTTAAATATTATTTTACTAAATGTGATAGCTAATTAAACGCCATTAGGAATTATTTATCCAGAAATGTTTTGGTTCATTTTCAAAGTAATATTTCCTTTAAATATTTTAATATTTCTTTAAACATAGAAGGTATACCAATTATTGTCTAAGTTAGTTCTAAGACTATCCTCATTTCCAGATTCCTCAAGATAATGCTTAGTTCTCAAACATAAATAAGATTGAATGGTAATGTTGCCTCACTCAAGGTTTTTAACCATCTCTGATTCACTTTTTCATACTATATATAGTTCATTGGCCTTATTCTTTTGTGTGGCTTGGTAGTTTTAGTGGAATTGTTCTAGTATAGTAAAAAGTTTGTTAAGATATGTTTGACTTTGAGTTTAATTAGTTTTGTTAAATTCTTGTATTTTCAGAAAGTGTGAATTTATTCAATGTGTGTTTTACCGTTAAGTTTTGCTGTTCAGTAATGCTAGAGCTAATTTCATCCTTTTCTCTATTGCCCTAATACCACCGCCTTATTGGGCTGGTATTCACAGGACAACACTTAACAGAGCAAATTATTATTCAACTAAATATGAAATTCAATCTGAAAAGACTCACAAAGAAAAGGGATGGCAATTAGAAAAGTTTTAATGATGTGAAATTACAAGGTTATTTCTTTGGCGCTCGGACCTGGGAGGAAGACATGAATGCTGAGAATGACATGAGTTAATATGAACTTTTGTAAGGTTTAGATTTAGAGATGTCTTCCCCCTGATCCCACACTGGTGGTGGATTGGCGGCTAGGGAGTGAGGAAGCTGGGAGGAGATGGGAAGGTGGAGGTGGGGTGGAGGAGGGATGAGCTCAGCTGACAAGCGAGGATGAACACCGCTAAAGGTCCTTTAAAAGCAAGGCATCGGAAGGTGATTGGATGGAGAATCAGGTGGACAGGATGCTGATTGGAAGGCTGGGAGACGCACAAAGAGTCATTGGCAGGTGGAGGCGGTGAAGGTGAGTCTTTCATTCAGAATTTTCGTCTAAACTCCATTAATATTATCATAATAATTACAGCAACTTCCTTAAAGTGTATTCCAGCCAAACCACACTGGTATTATAGGACAAATGCAATTCTTTGAATTGTTATCAAAACTGCCCACAAGTAACTGTGTTATAGACCTGAAAAACTGTCAAGAGATTTATATGTATGCCAGCAACAATGTACTTTTTTGTTTTTTTTTTCAAAATCTTCCTTGTTTAAAAAAACTGTCAAGAGATTTATATGTATGCCAGCAACAATGTACATTTTGTTTTTCAAAAAATTTTCCTTGTTTTAATTTTACTCATTTAGCATCTTTTTTTTTCTGTCAGACTCAATAAATAATGAGGAGTGGGTATTAATTATGTAGCACACTTCACAATGCAATATGGTTTAAGAATTTAATTCAGAGACAGCCAGTACACCGAGAGCCCAAAGGAATCCTTCATTTATCTCCCAAATGCTACAAGAAATTCAATCTGTGAGACTTGGACAAAATTAGTAAGTGGGCTAAATAAAGTATTTATTTACATTACGCTAATCTATGTTGGACGCCTGCCAGCACTTTTTCACAACAGTCCCAAGGTAACAGCCTCAAGACTAAACACATTTTAAAGCTTTAAATCCAAGACTTAAACTGACTGAAGTGAAAAAGTTTCTTTGTAATGTTCAGGTTTAAAATAGCTGCTATTGTGCAGCTGCAGTGTCTGTCAAAAGGCACGAGAGTTCCCCACCCAACATATTCCTTTTATTCTGATGCGTATGCGGGCCACCAGTCATGCATTTCTCTGAAATACAGATCCTCTCACTTATTCAGCATTCTGTCAGCGAGAGCTGTGTGGCAGAATTCAATTTAGTGCTTTGCACAGCCTGCTGAGGGCAAAGAATGTTGCCTGGCTGTCACTTATAAATATGGATTTGGCCCACACTAACCGCAATCAGATCCTTTTGGGAAGCCCCAGTTTTCCCTTAAATGTAGAAACTGTCACGTGTTTACTCTTAAAGACTCTTGGCATGTAGGCGGGTCTTTTGAGACTGCTGATGTTGGCAATTATTAAACCTCTGATTGCTTTCACACATTTATTTAAACTTTTCCTCAAGTGAAGAACATTATTTTTCCCAAAGCTCTTGAAAGTTAAAAGGCTTTGCCAAAAACACTGAACAGACACAATGCCCAAAAGAACTTTATGTGATAACTTCCTTTTATAAGCCACAATGGCCCGAGCCAGTTTGGCAGATATGAGCAGATGGTACTGGAGAGTTTTTCCGCTGACTTCCTGCAGTGTTTCTTGAGAGCATAATGGATCAGACACAACAGGTAAAAATGCAGTGCAGCTGTGTTGTTGAGCACTTTCAGGGGACTTTGAGTTTGCATCCAGAAAGTCTAAATATCATGACAGATTGTGTTAAGGAGCATTCTAGGGATTTAGGTGGAGCATAGGACAGTGCCAGGCAAATTTCAGGCAGACCATTTCCCATCCAAGCAGGGAACAATCGCTACAGACTCAGCAGTGCTAGACTCAAATGATAATCGCAGCAACGGATGCACCCGGCCGCTTCTTCTACATGGCTATTCCTTCTCATCTGCGGCTTAGAGGGAAAGACCAGCTGAGTCAGCATAACAGATAAAATGTCAGCGCATGGCATCTGGTGTTTGATATGCACTCTTCATCAATGAGAAAATTTTGTGAATTATGTCTGTTAGAACCAGTTACAGCACCTTGCAAAATACTGACATGCCTTGAACATTTTTCACAAGTTATCACATTATAGCCACAAAATTCTATGTAGCTTATTTAGGATTTTATGTAATATACCATCACAAAGTAATACATAATTGTAACGTGAAAGGCAAATTATGCAAAGTTTTAAAAATAAAAAAGAATCTAAAAAAGTCTTCTGTGCATTTGTGCTCAATCCTCTTTACTATGATACCCCTAATTAAAATGTAACCACTGGCATTGAGAAGTCACCTAATTAGAAAATTGGATTGACCTGTTTGTAATTTTTCTTGGTATAAATCCAGCTGTTCTGTGAAGGCCTCAGAGGTCTGTTGGAGAACATTTGTGAACAATCAGCAGCATGAGCAGCAGGGTGGACAAGTCAGGGTTAGATCTGTACCTTTAAAGCATGGTTAGGTTAAAAAAAACACTATCTCAAGCTTTACAACTCTTACAAAACACATTTTAAATAATTCTCTGAACATGGAAACAGTGAATTGAACTGTTTGGTCAAAATATAAACACTATATGTGTTTGCATTATACGATGGGGATGCTTAGAGAAGCTGGTTAGAGTTTGTGGGATGATAGATGGAGCTACATAAAGAGCAACCCTAGACTAAAACAAAGACTAGGATGGATGCTCACTTTCCAGCAGGACAATGGCCTTAAATTTATAGGAAGAGCTGATGGCTTAGATCAAAGCACATTCCTAAGTTAGAATGGCACATTTAAAGTCCAGTCCTAAATTCATTTAGGAATTTGTCGCAAGACTTGAAAGTCGACCTTCATAGATGTACTCCATCCAACTAAGTATGAGGTATTTTGTAATGTATGGTCTTTCATATAAAATCCCATTAAAATTAAAATACATTAAAGTTTGTAGTTGTAATTTGCAAAATGTTTAAGGGATAATAACCCTTTTCCAAGGCACTCTACTTCCTTTCTATCTCAATTTCTCACTCCAAGCAAGGTTTTTATTTGTGTATGCACTTTAGATTAACTTAAGTGTTTCTTTTACGTGTTGTCAAGAAAAAAAATCTGTTTCATACACAAAGTTGGCTAATGAGGAATGTTTAGTTTGTTCCAAACCAGCCAAGAGCTGAAAAATGTGTCTGAGTTCCAATTTTTTCTCTCCCTTCTTCACCTCCATCAACTCTCCAGATGAGATAAATCTAATATTAGCAGACGATGTTGTTAATTACTTTTTCATAGAGGATATGACCTCATTTTCAGAATGACAAAGATAGCAAAGGTCTAATGTGAAGAACATTCACTTGTTTGAGCCAGAGACAAATCTGGCCATTATGATATTAAAAGGAGGAATAACCTAAATTCTGAGCCTTAATTTGACATTTGATATGAATGAGCATTTGATTGGGTTTCAGCACACAATATGCTGCCTCTGTCTGTGGATTCTGAATGTGACTAATGGGAAGATATTAAGCAGCGGTATCTCCTTTGACTCCCTGGTATTTAGAGCTACTTCTTCTTTCGCCTTTCTTCACAGTTCTCACGTAACCGGACAAAGTCCTTGGCTGAGTTATACGGGAGAGCAACGAAGCGAGATAACCCTGCATTTGATTGCCAGAATAGTGCTGCAGAGAAAGGGGCTTTTAGTTACAGGTGAGTGATGTTAGATCAGTATTGACTGCACCTGAGATTCAGTCTAATGGCTCATGTTAGGCAAAAATCCTCAAACAAGATGTAGACATGACACATCAGTCATTTTCCAATCCTTGACCACTAATAGTGGGCCTTTGTGAAAAGAAATTGTCATATAGCTGTCCATATTGTCAGGATTTATTGGCACATGTGCAGTCATTATGTGGATGTGGGTTTTCATTGAGTTTTCTGGTAAATACAGGGGAATTCTAATTGGTTTTTGTAAAGCAATTGCTTCTTGATTGAATTGTATCATTACCATGGTATCATTTATCATTTTGTTCTGAATGTGATATGGCTTAGACTGTTACCTTGAAAGCTCATGAGATGTTATTCATACCATATCATTTCCTCTTTGTAAAGATGGATTTATGCATCCCAACAATAATATTTCCCTCAGTATTCTCAGACAGTTCTTGCAGACAGCCTGATCATGTACTATAATAACATATATTTCAATCAGCCTATGACACACTGTCTTTTTTTCCATGGACAACTAACCAGAATTTTTTTCCAAAGATATAAACTCAGATTTCAAGTTTATCAGTGTTACTTTTGAATTACTAGAACTAGTATTTTTACCTAAGGCTCCTGATGTCTGTGACC
Organism: Crenichthys baileyi; assembly: GCA_036173005.1. Lineage (NCBI taxonomy): Eukaryota > Metazoa > Chordata > Actinopteri > Cyprinodontiformes > Goodeidae > Crenichthys > Crenichthys baileyi. Next base: position 81,278 of record JAHHUM010000704.1, on the reverse strand, counting down.
CAACTTTGAACCCTTTATCAAAGTCATTCAATTCTGCTCATCTTGCCATCTTGACAAAAGCAACTTGGTTTTGCTTTCCATACATACCACAGAGCATGATGTTTATTACCTAATTTTACCATAAATAACTTGATTTTCAAAGCATTTGATTGTATTGTGCTTTCTACTATCTAGCATTGTTTTGTCATTATATTTAAGCTGTTTCGGGTTTTATGTTATCCAACACTGAAACTCAGACTTGAAAGTCATGGTTCTCAATCTGAAAAAGGGGGATTGCTCCCTGTAAGCCAAGGGTCAGTCTCTGCCTCGGGTGAAGAAGTTCAAGTATCATTGTGTCTGGTTCAAGAGTTAAAACAGAATGGAGAGACAGATGATACAATGTTGATGTATTGTGAGCTTGTCAGTGGTATAGTGGGAGCACTGCTGAATTTTGTTAAAGTGAGGCAGAGTCGAAAAGATGAACATTTTGACCTACTCGTCCTGCTACGTTCCAACCTTCACCTGTTCTACATATTTCTATTTGGCAAATATTACCAGATAACATTTATTCCCAAGTTATGACAACAAAAATTTTCAGCCAGTGTAATGAAATGGACAAAATTCCGACTGACTAATAAAAGACACATTTTTTTAACATTGAATGTATCGTTTCTACACTGGATCCTCTGCTTTTTACTTATAACAGTCATTACTGTTATGAGGTTTATCCACCTCCTGTTACTTGTCAGATGTATGCTGATGGCACCTGTTTTATATTTATAAGCAAAAAACAAGGAGCAAGCTCCAGAAAATTGTTAAGGTCTTAAATTGGTTTTATAACTCAGGTTTGCTCCTTAATGTTGATAAAACTGTGTGTCTATTCTTTTGAAAGTCTGTAAATTCAGATTTAGATTTTTTAAGGCATGAAAAAGATGAATAGACTAACAGGATTAAAAGTATTTATGAACCTTTTAACTTTTCTAAATCTTACTTCCAAAACCTGGCACATTTGTAACATAAACTGGAGTGCTTATGTTTATTGTGATTATTGTGCATTTTCCATTTTAAATAAATGAAATAAAATAAGGTCAAATGTTGCACTGAAACAGCATTACAAGCATAGTGCCATGTAACATTCAAATTTACCGCAAATCCCTAGTCTTTTTATTAAGTACCACAATATACTGTTGCAGTGTAGGAACACAATAAGACATATGCACCCTCAGTTGTATATGCTTACATAGTCTGACAAGGATTGAAGCACATCAAGTCAGAAATCCAAATAAAGCCTTTGTGAGGTATTGGTACATCTCTCAAGGAAACACTAGAAATTCCAAAAGCTATACTTCATCTTGACATGTCAAACACCATGAGGTTAGCCAGAAATGGAGCCCAAGACTCGGTAATAACCGTGTCCTTACCACAGCCAGGCAGTACATCGGCAGCTGTGTTCAAATCTAAGGCTTGTGTATACTGTTGCTGATAATGTTAGCCTTTGAAGTAGAATGAGCAATAAATTTACCAAGCACATTGGCACATCAGCTCTTATTTTTGCATGCTGGCATCTCCAGAGAGTGTTATTGATTATCAGTGGATTTGGAGCACTACATGAACTGCCAATAAGGAAAAAGATCCCTATTGCTGGAAAATTATTACTATAAAAAATAACTATTATTATACACATGGACACAAGGACGACATTGTTGTAAATAAGCACCGTCTAACTAAATAATCTGAACTGAAACTATCTGTGTAGTTATGCTGCTATAGGCTTAGGCTGCTGGAGGACATAATGACAACTTTCACCCCCCTTCGCTACATTTTTCACACTACTCTCCCCAAATTTGCATTTTTTGCTGTTATTTCAGCTTTTAACTTTTTCTCTTTTTTCTCTTCCTTTTAAAAACTACACCTGGGCCCCCTCTGTGTCTACCGGTTGACACCTTTTTTGGGGAGGGGAATCGTCCCGAGCTTCAGCTGGCAACAACTTAATGCTCACCCTCTCCGATGATCCACATGGCCCTGTCTTTTAAATGTTTAAAACCCCTTTTTCTCCCCCCTAGACATGGCTACTGGCTGAGCTTTTATTGTGACTACTCCTTTTGTGCTCTGTTTCAGGGGGCCCAAACCTTTGAAAAAATGGCTCAGAGATTTTCTGTTTTTTTCTTTTTTAGATGAAACGACTAAAGGGGGCTACATCCATTAACATTTACTTTTCCTTCACATAGAAAGGTACTCCTGGATCAGTGCTTCTTTGTTCTCCTTTTGGTCTCTGCTCTGTTCTCTTAACCCCCAGTCGGTCGTGGCAGATGGCCGCTCACACTGAACCGGTTTTCTGCTGGAGGTTTTTTCCCTGTTAAAAGGGGAAGTTTTTGCTCTCCACTGTCGCTACATGCATGCTCAGTATGAGGGATTGCTGCAAAGTCAACGCCAGTGACTGTCCACTGTCTCTACATGCTCATCCGGGGGGGGGGAATGCTGCAAGTCACTGACTGGATGCAATCTGCGGGTTTTCCTTAGATAGAAAAAACTATTTATCCAATTTGAATAAATAACTGAATCTGACTGCACTGTTCAATGATTAGGATTAATTGTATTGTATGTACCTGACTTTTGTGAAGTGCCTTGAGACAACGTGTTGTGAATTGGCGCTATATAAATAAAACTGAATTGAATTGAATTGAAATTGAATGGATTAGTTACAGAGCTATCTATTAAAAGTGTTTATTTCTATTAATTGTAATGATTATGGCTTATAACTAATAAAAACCCATTATTAATTTTCTCTGAATAGCTGACTACTACTTATGGCCAACATTAAAAAGGGAATTTACAGAAGTGTGATGTTAAGGTCATAATATGGCTTACACACTCATGGGAAAGACTGCTGACCTGACAATATCCAACAGACAATCACTGACAGCCTCCACATGGAGGATAGACCACAAAAAGAATTGCTAAAGAAGCTGGTTGTTCAGTGATGCTTCTAAGCATATTAATAGAAACTAAAGTGCAATGAAGTTTGGTAGAAAAAAGAAATGCAAGGCAAGTTTATTTAAATAAAACCATTAATACGTAAGGTAATTCGAAGTGCTTTACAGGACACCAAAGGAATGACAAAAAAAATTATAATGAAAACATTTAAAATGACTTAAAAGAAAACTTAAAATGTCAAACAATTAAAAGCACTGCATAAAAGAAAACACATTTAAATCTTAATTTAAATTGAAGTTTAGTTAAACCCAAATGCAAAACAAATCTCTAATCACACGCTTCAGTCACTCATCAGGTGCACAACCAACAGGGACAACCACAGTCTTGCGAGGATTGGGACCCCCCTTCAACAGTTCAGGGGAAATTCACAAGGCATGGACTGTGGCTGGAGTCAGTGCTTCAAGAGCCACAACACACAGATGTACTCAGGACATGCGCTACAACAGTCACATTGCTTGTTAGAAGTGTTTTAACTGACCTAAAAAGAAAAGGAACTGGACAGTTGCTCGGTGGTCCAAAGTCCTCTATTCAAATCAATTTAATTTTTACATTACAAATGGAAATCCAGGTCTTGGAATAAAGAGGAAGAGAGCAGAGGCACAAAATCCACGTTTTTTTAGGTCAAGTGTAAAGTTAGAGATTTTTTGGGGAGTAAAGTCATCTGTTGTTGTTGGTCCACTGTGTTCTCTCAAGTTCAAAGTTAGTGCAGCCGTCTACCAGGAGCATTAGAGCATTGTATGCTTCCTGTAGTCATTTGCCTCCACTGCCAAAAGTACAAATACCTAGTTCAATGATTTCAGCATCCCTGTGCTTAATTGGCCAGCAAATGTGTTGGTAAATGAATGGTTGGCAACCAGCTATTTCGATAGTGTTATAGACTTTAGATGCACCAATCAGATGACTGCATGCATTTTTGTAAAGGTCTGACTCACTGATGATTATTTAGCAGACTCTGATTTCTCTTTAAATTCATAACCTACAATAGAATTTTTTATTACAATTACAATTACATTGAAAATTTAAGTAAAAACATTGATTTGTTTAATGATTTGTCAAAAACGATTCAAAGTTAAAGCTATCTCCCACTGCACCTCTGAAATTCTACAGTCATAGTATATGGGTGAGTATATATATAAGTGAGTATATCACACTAACCCCCAAATTCCACATCTTCCGCTCCAGTACGTGTCCGTTCCGTTCCAGACCACCTCCGTCAGTCAGTAAAAAGCAACCCCTACTACATCCGCAGTAACTCTGTCGGCCTCCGCTCCAAGTTCCTTGGAGCCTGAAGAGAGCATGGGCAAGGAGCACAAGTTATGATATTTAAGCCTTTCAGAATAAAACATAATTTAAACATAAAATAAACATACTGATCTATACATATAATTAGACATTGTGTTTTTCCGGGTACCCCCAAAATATAGACCATAAAAACGCTAATGCAGTTAAGTTTAGCCGTTGTTTATTTACCATCGTAATTACAAGCAGGATGCAAATATATTTCGAGAGGATTACTATGTTTCAAATTGATGGCAAATCTGCTTCCTCATTTGGTGCAAAAAGAGTCTTTTGCATCCAATATTTAAATAAAACACTTAACCTTATTGTGAAAAAAAATTATTTAATATGTGGTTAACGATCTCTATTTACTCTAACTCTGAAAAACCGGTTGTTGTCGGCGTTCTTTTTCCTATTTGCTACGATTGAAATTATGGAACTTGACCTGGCCGGAGCCAGATGGACCGGAACGGAACAGAAAATTGGACTTGTTCTGTAATTTGACGGAGTACAACGGAGAGTGGGTCTGTCGACGATGACGTTCGGAGTAGTCACGGAGAATGTGGAACCGCTCTCATTAATTAACATAACAACGGAGTTGCACCGTCAATTGGACGTGAACGGACATGAACGGAACGGAGCAGTAACAGAGGATGTGGAATTCGGGGGTTATACTTGTACTTACATATACTTATAAGTATATATAAATAAAACCCAACTAAAAGGGCACCTCTGCTGTATCAGATTAAGATAAAAAAAACTGCCAGGGAAATTACAGTGTTAACATTTTAAATTGTCTTTACTATCTTGTATTACTGTTTAAGTGATTAGGTTGATAAGCATGGTTAGCACAGTTGGAGAGGTTAGTGTTAATAACACAAGTCTCTGTGTGTATTTCCTGAAGAGTGAGTTGACCCTGAGCTTGAGTCAGACAAAAGTTGTTGCAACCTGATGAACAGCCAATGTTCTTTCGTAGAAAATTTGTACTTTTTCGTACACCTTCGTACAACTTTTTTGCAAATGCTGACTTCATTTTTATATACCTCACTGATTTTGATAATAACTACATTTTAGTTCCTCCTTGTTTTAGTTGGCAGGACCTGACAATGCTTATGCATGGTGCATTTACTGATAAGAACAAAAAGCTAGAATTTTTACTTTCCGATTAGTCAAACATTGTTTAAATTGTCCAAATTCAATCACCATCATTTATTATTTTCCACAGCCTCCACAATAATTGACACCCCTGGGAAAGAGATGAAAGAAAGCATAGAACAGAAAATACTTCTTTTTTTAAAGTGGGGATTAAAGTGCAACATTGTGTTAATTTACTTTACTTTAGTGTTGATTACTCTTAGAAAGTCATGTCATTTAAGTAAGGTAAATGTACGTTAATCTTCATGAGTCAGGACATTTCTACAAGATTGTTAGAGATCCATATCATTATTTTGTGTAGATGAGATTATTCTATTTCAATAAGGATTCTTCAAACACATTTACCAGGGGTACATACTGTATATTTGGGAAATCATTGATCATGTCTTTTTTTTTTCTTGCTGCTGTTGTTACCTTATGCCTCAATGCCTCACTTCTCTACAAAATGTTAAATTCATAATTGTTCCATATTTATATATGAGTGTGCCGTAGTCTAAATTGATCAATATTAGTAATAAGAGTGCATCTACAGCCTAGAGTTACAGAAAGACAGTAAACATCTTTTGAGGCCCTGTATGACACTGTAAAGTTCAGTAACTGAGATAATAAATGGGATTTGTTTTGGTCATTTCATATTTGGGATGAACTTGCTTAAGCGACAGAGTAAGAAGAATGACCTTCCATAAAATCCTAATTAGAGTAATGTGTGAATAAGCAGTGGAGGACTGCAGATGTTGATTGTGATAAATGTCCTCTGCTTCAAAGCTAAACTGAAGGTGAAAGTTTGCTTTTGATTTCAGGTAGCCCCATTGTGTTTTATTATTCCAGAGACAAAGGAGGAGACGTCAAACCGATGCTTTCACTTTGCAATGTGCTTAAAAAACAGTTTGCTCTACAACCCGTCTCCTTAACAGAAGGGGAGTAGTGCCAAGTATTTGATGAGATTCAGAGCAAAACATCCAAGCAGTCACAATTCATTCCTTAAAGCCACCAGTAATGTCTCCATTTATGCAAAGAAAAGGCCATCATCTTTGACATTTGAGCCATAGTTCCAAAGGAACAGCTTGTCTGTTTGCATCAAGGGCACGAAATTGAGTGACTTTTTAAAAAAGTGGTTTGCTTTAATTTGACAGTCCCATACAGATCCCAAAAGTGGAACAAAGCCTGAAAATGTCAGTTTTACTCCTTTGTATACCCTGGAAATATCTCAATGTAGGCTTTAATGCTTTCCTGAAAAGAAGATTTCATACTAGATCACATATGTGAAATTATTTCATTATCTACTTACTACTGTTCTTTCACTTTGAAACGCTGGTTTCATTGTTGGAACAGTAAAACCAATGTTTTTCTTATACATCTTGATTGAATTAAAATCAAGCAATGTAACTAATTTTATTGTTGATTTTAAGTTTTTGGCCTTTTAATATTACCAATTAGACATGAAAGACCTGTCTACATTGGATATGTTGACTGGTGTCTGAAACTTCAAGTCAAGTCACACTCAAGTCACTAAAACAAAGAATTCTGACTTGACCTAGGGCAGGGTTGTCAAACCCCATCTTTTGAATGTGTCCTAAGTCCAACACACCTGAATCAAACAACCAAATTACCTCCTTCTACTAAATGCTGCTAATGACTTGATGTATGTGATTCAGATGTGTTGATGCAGAGACACATCTAAATGTTACAGGACACTGGTCTTTGAGGACTGGAGCTTGACACCTGGGACTTAGTCACACTCACAAAAACAAAGGAGATAATGCATGCAAAGCAGTTGCATAATATGCACTTTAGCAACCAGGCCTGAAGGCTGGGTCTTGAATCTGTATGTTTAGTAATCAGACATGAAATGAAGTGAGATATGTGAGCAAAAGACCTCAGATCTGACAGATGTGCACTCATGTCTCATGTGAAAGGGTAGGCTTGATTTATGAGCCAGGGGTGTTCTCTGGGATATTGATGGGTCACAACAATGTATTTACCTAAACTGTTGGTTCACATTGACCTTACAGATGTCTCTAAAACTGAACTTTGTATTAGATGACTTTAAGTTGTAATAAACTTAACTTGCCTCTGATATCATATTCTGTCTTTTATGCTAACATAACCACAAATACACTTCTGGGCTTATTCAGATGAAAAATAATTTTGTGTTCTGTTCATTTAGGAATAAAACATTGATTCTAATTGATACTTCATTACACCTTAGTCTTTCATTTTTATTGATAGTTAACCTGGAAACAAGTTTGCTGTTTAGATTTACTGACAATCATTTTAAAAGATTGAGAAGTAGGAATTGTCTAAGCTAAAACATGACGTAGACAGACCGGATGGCATACATCTGATTAAAGAATGCTTATTTCAATTGTTAAAAACTAGAAATTTGACATGGTCTTTGGTAAAAGACTTGAAATAGCCCCTCATAGGTTCGAGACTTGACTTTGACCAGCCCCTGAAAGATTTTACATTTCAGTGAAATATGTTTCTGTTTCTGAACCTAAACACAAAGAAAGATCTTCTCTGTCACAGAGAGGTGGTGCTAGGTATGGCAGACCCAAATGCAGTCATAAAGATGGCAGAGGTTAAGCAAAAAATAAAGAAGTTTAATAATACAAAAAGCAACTTACAAAACCAAATTCCAAGGTCCAAAAACAGGACGTGAAGACCATGAAACCTTTTAAATACATGCATAAGGGAAGGTGAATAATTAACACAAACAAAGCTGAACTATATACAAAAAACTACAAACCAAAGTGAAAAGACTATTACTGATTTAAGAGAAATAAATAAAATGTACAAAGAACAACACACATAAATAAACTAAAAAACTAAACACATGGGATGAACATAGTGTTGCTAATATAGCCACACCTTTCTAGCAATAATGAAAACAAACTAAATATGGCAAGACCTTTTAAACAATAATGGAGCGCGGCGGTGGTGAGGGGTGAAACGCATGACCCATGTTCAGAGGCTTCAATCCTAGATGCAGCTGTCGCAAGTTTGAATCCCGGCACAGGTGAGTTTTGCTGCATGTCTTCCCCCTCTCTTCACTCCTTTACTGCCAGCTTACTGTTGAAAAAATTTGAAGAATAAAGGCCACTAGTGCTGCAAAAAAACATGTGGAAAACATTTAACCAATAATAAAGAACTCAGAAAACACAAACACAAATGAAAACCAAAATACCTAAGGATCATAACATTCTCATAACATCATAAAGCTCTGGAGCAAATAGTCTCTGTGCCGACCCAGCTCACTCACATTTCAGTTAAGAATTAGCCATGCATTTAGGGTAATATCAGTCCATTTTTGTGTACATTTAGAAATTACAGCCAAAGCATAAAGTTTCACATTCTCAAAGAACAGAACAGTTTTCTTCACACTGACTGCATAAAAAAATTCTATCTGTTTACAGCGGGTGGTAAACTTGATAAAGGAGAAGCAAAATTTGAATCAGTTATAGGTAAAAATTATTTAGCAGTCTTTTATGATCTTCAGCATTAAATTGGAAACATTGAAAGACAAGAATCTTTTTTGATTCAATCTATTATGTAGGTAAACATATTTAATGCCTGGAATAGCACACTTTTTGCAGTTCTGCTCTTTAAAGTAAAATGTGGCACGTTTTAGTTAATTATTTGCGCCATCTGTCCATGTATCCAGCCAACAGTTGGTTAACAGCTTAACAGCTGAGCTACTTATTGCTTAAAACTGTATTTTTGAAACAGCCCCGTCTCAATGAGTGATATGTGGCACTACTTCATCTACGACACCATTACAGTCTATGTTATTGATGACGGCAAAATTTACAAACAAAAAAAATTTGGTTTGTAAGGGAGGAAAAAGTAAAGACTTATTTCACCCAGCTGACCGTTGGTGTCCAGCCACAAGTTGGGGGATGATTGGGGGGGGTCAAGAGATCTGTCGTCACGTAGATGCTTTTGATACAGTGATACAGAATGTGAACTTACAATAGGAACTCCACAAAGATGTTGATGTAAGAGGCATTGGATCTCATTTAGGCTTACAAACAATGGAACAAAGGGGAATGACTTCGGACAAAGAAAACTGCATTTAAAAAAAACCTTAAACATTTTTTAAAGCTGTGCTGCACAGTGGAGCAGTGGTTTGCACTGTTGCATTGCAGCAAAAAGGTTCTAGGTTCAACTCCTCCCTGCGGGTCTTTCTGCATGGAGTTTGCGTTTTCTCCCCGTGCATGCGTGGGTTCTCTCCGGGTACTCCAGCTGCCTCCCACTGTCCAAAAACATGACTATTAGTATTGGTCTCTCTCAGTTGCCCTTAAGTGTAAATGGGTGTGAGCATAGTTGTTTGTCCTGTGTCTCTATGTCGCCCTGCGATGAACTGTCGACCAGTCCAGGGTGTACCCCCCCTCTCGCCTATAGAGCAATGGAGATAGCAACAAGCCTCCCCACGACCCAGTAGGGAAGAAGCGGGTATTGAAAATGGATGGATGGATTTTCCAAAGCTGGTACATTTTTTCTTTCTAAATAAGAACCCAAAACAGAAGGATGGGTTTAGGTACCTTTTAATGAATGAAAATATAGCCTCAGGGTCTAAATCATATGAATCTGCCATCTGTCAGACAAGGTAAAGAATCATGGCATTGGCAGATCCAGCTGAAGTGGGTCACTGGAGTTTAAAAATGTACTCACTCATCCATGTTACTCAGATCAGTTTAAAAAAAAACGTTTTTCAGAAATCCAGACTTGGCACTTGCTTATTTGCATCTGCATGAGCTAAGTAGTGTACTAAAAATACAGATAAAAGCACATATGGTACATCTAAGCAATCTAAATACACAAAAATGCAAGCAGACTTTTTTTTTTACTTTTGGAGAACTACTTTGTTTTGATAAAAAGAAAATGGGGAATTTGCATTGTTTTAATATATCAACATGTAAATAGGAAGAAAGGAAACAAACAAACTGAATTGATAATGATGTTTGAACATGGCCTTGTGCAAGAACAAAAAGAGGACACAACTATTTTTAGATGAATGCCTTTTTAATAACTTTAATACAAGATTTATATTTGTCCCTAATGCTAAACAACCCTTGCCATTCAACAAAAACGGTAAATAAAATTGTCCATATACAAATAAAAAAACAAGACAATAAGTATGCATTTGATCACAGTCCAAGATGATATCTACCTTTCCAACACTCTGCAATTTCATCATTTCTTTTTTGAGTTCTGAAGCATTGTCACCTACAACAGGGTATGGTTTCTTCCATGAGCAGAAAACCACTGTCAACCTCAGGGTTATTCTTTCACTACCTCCTCATTGTTCACCTCTAATTAACTGATTTTGCTTGGCTGAATTTCAAAAGACTATTGGAGAAAAAAACAGCTCTGCCTGGCTGTGAATCTCTCAATCTTTCAACTTAATTATAGGTTGTTAAAAGTCAGTGCATTATGAGATTGCCGGATGATACACCGGTGTGAAATACAACAATGTATGAATTAGGCAATACAAGGTTATTGCATTAGTGTTATTTAAGAGCTATGGAATAATTGTGTTGCTTTAAACAAATGAAAAAAAACAGGAGATGATTGAGTTTCTCAAAGACAACTTACATAACCTAAAGCTTCAAAAAGCATGAAATCAACCTGAGTAGAGCCATCAAGGAAATGTCATTAAAATCAAGGTTTAATGTAATGTAACATCAAACAAATGAAAAGAAAAACTTGCACTATAAATTATTACAGTGGAAAACTGTAATCAGAGTTGTGTTCGCTAATTGTGTAATTTAAAAAGCTTTACTGCTGTGAATGTTTATTATATTTTATGAGCAGAGCTTTATGTTTGTATGTGTATGACATTTAGAGATATAAGATCAAAGGGTTCTAGGATTTGCTCTATCTCTCTTTATGTTTCATGCATGCATTTTCATAAACCCATCCAGGATGCTGTTCCTATAAGATTTCAATCATCTTTGAGCACGAAAATAACTTTTAAAGATCTATTAATAAGTTTTTTGCTTTCTTTTCATGTTGAGTGGAAAACATGCGTTTAGCTTTGAAATATGTATGTGACAAGGAAATTAATACTATGTATTAAGAAAAAAAAATTAAATATTACTTTGTAGAAAGTATAATGCTGTTCAACTAAAGCAGACACATTTTAATTATTTTCTAATTCTATGTAGTGTAGTGCAAGAAAAAAATTCTTGAGGTCGGGAAGCCTGAGCTTTCTCAACATCATTAGCTACTTAAGCGTCCTCAGTTACTTCAGAATTATTATCTCCCATAGCACCTTCAGCTTCATTGTCACCACATCTAGTATATTCCAATTCCTTTTCTAAGAGACATTCAATAACCACTTTCGCTGTTCTTTTACATCATATAAGGTGTTCCTTAGGATTATATGCTCTGTAAGCATTTAGATGATGTTGTTGGGATTCAGTAAGGCGTAACATGTATGGATCACGGAACAAAAGGATGATCTGAATGGGGCTATAAGCACAATCACTAGCATCGTATACTTTGATTGAAATATTAGTTACATCACCCTACCTTTAGATATTTCTGTTTTTTAGAAACAAGTCATGCTTTTGAAAAACTTAGTTCACTATAAGTACAGTTTAATACCAGTATTATTAAACATTTCAGGTGAAATATATAAAAAAACACAAAGCCTGATGTCCGCTTTAATTTAATTAACAGCATATGATCGGTACTTGAAAATGTTAACAATTGTATTAGTGGTTTATTGATGCTACCACTACTTTCTTACATTTACGGGTCTCATACTTCAGAAGGACTGGCAAGATATTCGCCAGGTACTTGCTATTTCTGACCCAGCTTCATTTTTTTATTTGTTATTAAATGTTTCCTTTTTATACGTTGGGCCTTCAGCAACTCTCTGCAAAACTTCTATTTCATTCCAGATATTTTTAGCCACAAGGCTACACATGGTTTGCTGGTTGTTGATTTGGATGATTAATCTGTTGGAGCTGTGCTTACTGAACCACCTCCTTCAACGTTTTGTGGCATTGTTATTAGGGTATTGCAGAGTTTCTCCCATGCTTTGGAAAAGCTGTAATTGTTTCCGGGCTGTGCTCCTTCTATCATTTCCTTATTAATTTTTTTTTGTCATCCACAGTTCATTAAATGTTTCCTGAAATTAATGCAGGCATAGTTATGCTAATGGCTTAGCATATTGAATTCCACAGCCATGTGTTGTGTAAATGTTGTTCTACATAATCATAGTCAACATCAACCAGGGATAGAAAATTAGAAGAATCATGTTCATTGTAGCTCAAAAGATTTGAAAGTTTTTCAAGAGTTGGAGGCGAGGTGTGGAGGGTTAAGCAGAGTGCAAATACAATAATTAAAAGTACAATGTGAAAATAAGAAGATAGTTATTGCAGTTTGGCCTGATGATTTGGCCTATTTACTAACAATAAACATTTGAATCTGTGGCACCCGGCTCATGGGAGCAATTAAGGAGGTCCGTTTAGTGCTACTACTGCATTTGTTCCAACAACAAAGCTACTTATTGGAATTAGAGGTCCTCAGATGCTCTGAAAGCTCAGTGCATTGCAACATATCCTTTAAATACAATAAACACCCTTTCTTATGTAGGTTAAAAATTCTTCAAATACAAGAATCATTTTCAAAAGAAATGCTATGCAAATTGAAAATATGAATACATAAGAAATATAAAACATGGTTCAATTCAATTCAATTCAGTTTATTTATATAGCGCCAATTCACAACACATGTCGTCTCAAGGCACTTCACAAAACTCAGGTACATACATTCCAATTAATCCTAACCATTGAACAGTGCAGTCAGATTCAATTATTTATTCAAATTGGATAAAAAGTTTTTCTATCTAAGGAAACCCAACAGATTGCATCGAGTCAGAGATTTATAGCAGTCACTCGTAGATGATCATGTAGAGACAGTGGACAGTCACTGGTGTTGACTTTGCAGCAATCACTCATACTGAGCATGCATGTAGCGACAGTGGAGAGGAAAAACTCCCTTTTAACAGGAAGAAACCTCCAGCAGAACCAGGCTCGGTGTGAGCGGCCATCTGCCACAACCGACTGGGGGTTTGAGAGAACAGAGCAGAGACACAAAGAGAACAAAGAAGCACTGATCCAGTAGTCCTTTCTATGGGAAGGAAAAGTAAATGTTAATGGATGTAGCTCCTTTAGTCGTTTCACCTAGAAAGAAAGAACAGATAAACACTGAAAGACAGGGCCATGTGGATCATCGGTAGAGGGTGAGCATTAAGTTGTTGCCAGCAGAAACTTTGACGATGCCCCTCTCCAGAAAGGTGTCACAGGTAGACACAGAGTCAGGCCAGGTGTAGCTTCTAGGAAGAGAAAAGAGAGAGAACAAAGTTAAAAACTGAAATAACAGCAAATAATGCATAATTGTAGAGTAGTGTGAGAATGTAGCGAAGAGGGTGAAAGTGGTCATTATGTCCTCCAGCAGCCTAAGCCTATAGCAGCATAACTACAGAGATAGCTCAGGATAACTTAAGCCACACTAACTATAAGCTTTATCAAAAAGGAAAGTTTTAAGCCTAGCCTTAAAAGTAGACAGTTTGTCCATCTAGAGCCCACTGATGGCCATTGTTATACTAAAAACCACAACGATTGGGATACCTCTCTCTTTCAGATTGATTATAACTATTGGAAAAGAGAGGGGGTCATACAGGTAGCAGAAATGGAGGGTGTGTTTGCACCTCAACCATAACTGAGCTGGTTTAGGCTAATCCTGACTCCCCCTTACTCCATCCAACAGGGAGGAAAGAAGACGGAGGTAAAAATAAGGAAGATAGCTCAGGATACCTAAGCCCCTTAACTATAAGTTTTATCAAAAGGAAAAGTTTAACCCTAGCCTTAAAGTAGACGGGGTTCCCCTGCCTCACGGACTAAAACTGGGGAGCTGGTTCCACAGGAGGGGGAGCCTGAAACTAAAGGATCTGCCCCCCATTCTACTTCTAGAGACTCTAGGAAACCCCGTAAACCTGCAGTCTGAGAACGAAGTGCTCTGTTAGACGTATGGAACAATCAGATCTCTGATGTATGAATGAAGCTAGACTTAAAGGGTTTTTAAATTGTGAGAAGGAAAATTTTTTAATTCTATTCTGGATTTAAAGGGAGCCAATGAAGGGAAGTAAAGTAGGGGAAATATGATCTCTTTTTTTAATTTCATCAGAACTCTTGCTGCAGCATTTTAAATCACCTGAAGGCTTTTAACTGCATTTTTGGGGCACCTTTTTTATAAAAAATACAATAGTCCAGCCTTGAATAAAAAATGCATGTACTAGTTTTTTCAGCGTCACTTCTGGACAGGATATTTCTAATATGGCAATTTCCCGGGATGAAAGAAGGAAATCCTAGAAACCCTTTTATATGGGATTTAATGACATGTCGGGTCAAAAAAAACACCAAAGGGGTTTTTTACTTTATTACCGGGGGGTCATTTAATGCCATCCAGGTTAAGTGTTGACTAAGCATTTCTTTTTGAAGACCCGGTCAAAAAACAAAAACTTCTGTCTTGTCTGAATTTAGAAGCAGAAAATTTAAAGGGTCCCCAATTTTTATGTCTTCAGACATTTTGTAGTCTATCAACTGGTTGGGCTCATCAGGATTTATGGATAAGTAAAGCTGGGTGTCAGCGAAAGGGTGAAAATTTTATTCTATGCTGCCTGAAATTTTTTACCTATTGGAAGCATATATATAGTAAAAAAATTGGGCCCCAGTTAAACCCTGTGGTACTCCACAATTAACCGAGTTTAAAGATGATTTCCTTTACATGAAAAACTGGAATCTGTCCAAAATAAGATTTAACCAGCCTAGTGCTTTCCCCTGATCCCTACAGCATATTCCAGCCTTTTTCTAAGAGAATATTATGATCGACTGTATCAAATGCAGCACTGAGATCTAACAGAACCAGTACAGACACAAGCATTATCTGAGGCCTTAAAAAATTCATTAGTGACTTTCAGCAGAGCTTTTCAGTGCTATGATGAGCTCAAAAACCTGACTGAAACTCTTCAAACAGGTCATTGCTGTGTAAATGCTCACACATTTGATTAGCATTTATTTTTTTCAAGAATTTTAGATAAGAATGGAAGATTGGATATAGTTTTTTCTGAATTTTATTAAGTCATCTCGATCAAGTGAAGGTTTTTAAGCAAAATTTTAAATTACAGCTACCTTTAAAAGCTTGTGGTTACATATCCATTTTTTCTAAGGGAAAAATCTATCTAAAATGGGCTGGTAATCAGAGGAAACACTTCCTTAAAAATTTGGTTGGGATTGGGTCTAACATACAAGTTGAAGGTTTAGATGAAGCTAATATTTCTGATAACCCAGGAAGCTCCACATGATCAAAGCAGTCCAAGCACAAATCAGGTTCTACAGTTACTTTCAATGTTGTCTCACTTGCTGAGGATGAAGTAATCATCTTTGGGAGTATATCAAAGATTTCCTTTTTAATAGAATCAATTTTATTAAAAAGAATCCCATAAACTCATGACTGCTAAGAGCTAAGGGAATGGATGGCTCAACAGAGCTATGACTCTGTGTAAGTTTAGCAACTGTACTAAAGAGAAACCTAGGATTATTCTTGTTCTCTTCTATTAATGATGAGAAATAAGCTGTTCTGGCTTGGCGAAGTGTCTTTTTATACAACAGTAGGCTATTTTTCCAGATTAAGTAGGAATGTTCTAGGTGTGTAGAGCACCATTTTCTCTTCAATTTTCTAACATTGTGCTTTAAAGTACGCAGCTCTGAATTAAACCAGGGAGCTAGCCTCCTATGAATAATTACCTTCTTTTTCAAGGGGGCTGCATTGTCTACTGCACCACGCAATGATGAAGTAACACTATGAACAAGAAAATCAATTATTGCCCTCCACTGTGTTTTTCTGTGATAATGAGGAAATCAAAAGTGAAACAGATTCTTTAAAGGTTGTTACAGCATTGTCTGATAATGATCTACTATAATGAAATTATAGTAGATCATTATCAGAGAATCAGAGAATGAAGACAAAGGTGGGTAGGTTTCTTAATGTTTTGAGCAAAGCCAATTGAGTCTAAGATAGCATTAAAGGCTATATTTAGGCTATCACTTTCAGTGTCAACATGAATGTTAAAATCCCCCACTAAAATAACCTTATCTATATTTAACACTAAATCAGATAAAAGGTCTGAAAACTGATCTAAAAATTGAGAGCAAGGGCCAGGTGGATGGTACAAAACAACAAACAGAATTGGTTTTAGTGCGTTGCAATTTGGATGAGGAAAACTGAGGATTAAATATTCAAAAGAGTTGTAGCTATTGATTGGTCTGGGACCAGTCAATAAATCGGACTGAAAGATGGTTGCTACTCCTCCTCCTCGCCCAGTATTTCGAGGAATGTGAAAATTTAAATAATTAGTAGGAGTTGACTCATTTATAGTAACATAATCCTCTTGCTGCAGCCAGGTTTCTGTGAGACAAAATAAATCAATCTGATTGTCACAAATCAGGTCATTAACTAGCAAAGTCTTTGAAGAGAGAGATCTTATGTTCAGTAAGCCACATTTAATAGTTTTATTTTTCTTCTTAGTCTGAGTTGTGTTTATTTTTATTAGATTTTCCTGATTTTCTCGTTTTAGATTATTTTTTAATCTATTCAATTTTGGCCGTGGGCGAGACACTATCTTAATAGGGTAATGGGTGGGTAGCGGTACAGAAGCTGCAGAGAGGAGTGTTAAACTATGACCCTGCTTCCTGGTCTGAACCCTGGGTTGTCAGTGTTTTGGAGAACTAATAAATTCGGCCAGATTCCTAGAAAGAAGAGCTGCTCCATCCAAAGTGGGATGGATGCCGTCTCTCCGGATCAGACCAGGTTTTCCCCAAAATATTTGCCAATTATCAATGGGTTGTCAGAGTTTTGGAGAACTAAAATGGTCCCTGTAGTATTAGACAAGAGGCAATGAGAGTGTTAAATATGAGCTAGAGTAGGTGTTTATCATTAGGTTCAGAGTGCTTTAGACTATTAAAGGGCTTTTTGATTACCCTAATTATCAACATTTGTTGAAAAATTATATAAAAAACAAAACAAGACTCAAACATTACATCAGCTGTTTTATCCTTACTCGTTAAAAGACCTAATGGTACGAGCAATAAACTACTAAATAAAGCTGCAAGCAGCATTTTGCGGCCCTCACAACTTAGTGCCACTCAGCCAGTGTCGCGACCACAGGAGTGCATTGCCACCTTCACGCAACAATATTCCGCATCTCGCCACTAGCAGGTACTGTGAGCAGGCTTTCATGTGACCTTCGGTCAAGCTGAGGTGTGCTTCAGCAAGAAGTGTTGAAAATTTGGCGGAAGTCCGACCTTCCTGGTGGAAGCTGCGCTCACTTCTGGTTTGGTGGTGAAGGATTAATGAAGACTTCCTGTCGTGCTTTAAAAATGTATTCTAAAATCATTATGTCTTATTAGACAGAGTTTGAAACTTCTGGAAACTGACATGGAGGTTCAATCAGCTGAGAAACCTGTCATTTGGTTGTCAGTGAGCGGAGCTAAAGTAATGTCATGAATTGAGTCGTCCATGATGATGCACGCAAATTCTGATTATATATGAGGGAGATAAAGTGTTGAAATTCTCCAAGGGGCGCCTTTGATCCAAATTTAAATGTAATCCAATAGCGTTGTTTGGGGGTTGAAAAAGATCAACCATATTCACTTTGGAGTACATTGTACCATGCGTGTGTAATTTAGAGGCAAACGTATGCAAATGGTGAGACATAATATTTTGCCACGGCCACAGAGTCCAGGCAACAGTAACTGTTCCCAGTAGGACTGAACATCACCTTGTTCTGTGTGATCAGACACTGCTTGCAGTTTGTATGAGTGACTGTAAAGGGAGGAGATCCACCAGTGAACCATGTGACTTTCTGTTGTAAGAGGGCGGGGCTAAAGTAATGTCAGCAAGTGTACCTGTGAATTTGCTGATGAGACACACAACGTTTAGTGCAGCTGTGACGTTGTTTGTGAAAGTCAATACACATTAATCTTTTATGGCAAGAAGTAAAACATTTAGGCTTGGACACGCCCACATACTACGATGCACCAAAAGCTGAATCTTATTGAACTGTTTGTAGGTTAACAAAGATCTTTCATATCCAGGTTGGAGCAAATCGGATCATGAATGTGTGAATTACAGTCAACTCTATGCGAAATGCAAGATATTGAACTTCACCACGTTGCTACGCCCACACGCTTTGATGCAGCAAAAAGCTTTTGGTAACTTTTGACCCACAATACATTGAGAGTATACTGAGTCATTTTGAAGTCAGTAAGTCAAAAGCTGTAGGGGGAGTTCATTTAAATAAAACATGTGCAAACCAAAGAAAATGATGGATTTGATCCAAAATGCCAGACTTCCTGCACGGTTTGGACCAGTGCTCCGCTGTTATTTGTAGGTTTTGAGAAGTTACATAGGTTTACGGTGTACATAATCATCCGTCAAAGCATGGCTTGGAGGTGGTTGTTTTAGTGCTTCTAGGGGGAGCTGTGGAGGTATTAGGCCACTCCCACCAAATGTTTCACCGGATATTTTTTGTTGGCTGCACTAAGATCGATCATATTGAATTTGTTGCAAATCAGATGATGAATGTGGAAATTAGAGCCAAACGTATGGCCACAGCGTGACGTCGCACTTTGCTGCACCTGCGCCCACACCCTCCAGCGTACAGTCTCTGTGTTCAAACAAAGTTAGACCAACTAGTTATCTGTCTTCTGACACAATTTCAAGTTGATTGGGATAAGAAGTATGGAGAGGGAACTTTCCAAGCAAAAAAAGTGACTTCATGTTCTCAGAGGGCGTGGCTTTGATGATGTCACCTTTTGACCACATAGCATTGTTGTTGACCTGAGAGGGACCAATTGTACCAAGTTTGGGATAATTCAGCCTTTCTATATGAAAGTTTTTTGGCAAGTAGGCAAAGTTTGAGGCATGGCCCCGCCCCTTCACCACTCAAGATTTTGATAACCTTTAATCTCCCAAGCCTTAAGGATATAGTGACCAAGTCTGAAACAGACAGGCTCCTCATTTACTAACACGTTTACTATATGAGCTACACACACTTCAAAGTGTGCAAATGGTCTATAAGTCTAGGACTGTTTGTGTTTAACAGTCACATTTTAGTCACATGTAAAATGAGTGTTTGCCCCAGCCCTTATTCTGTCTGCTTTACAGTCCCTCTCAAAACCACTTAAGAGCACTAGAACTTTTGAAAAACAAGCAATGAATGTGAGGTATAAACAAAATTAACCACCTTTTTCACTTTCCTTAAATTCCCACTGTTGACTTCTCTAGAAGTAGAATGGGAGGCAGATCCTTTAGTTATCAGGCTCCTCTCCTGTGGAACCAGCTCCCAGTTTTACTCCGTGAGGCGGACACCCTGTCTACTTTTAAGGCTAGGCTTAAAACTTTCCTTTTTGATAAAGCTTATAGTTAGAGTGGCTTAGGTTATCCTGAGCTATCTCTTTTTAGCTCCGTCTTCTTCTCCCTTGTTGGATGGAGTAAGGGGGAGTCAGGTTTAGCCTAAACCGGCTCAGTTATGGTTGAGGTGCAAACACACCCTCCATTTCTGCTACCTGTATGACCCCCTCTCTTTTCAATGGTTATAATCAATCTGACAAGAGAGAGTATCCCAATCGTTGTGGTTTTTAGTATAACAATGGCCATCAGTGGGCTCTAGATGGACAAACTGTCTACTTTTAAGGCTAGGCTTAAAACTTTCCTTTTTGATAAAGCTTATAGTTAAAGTGGCTTAGGTTATCCTGAGCTATCTCTGTAGTTATGCTGCTATAGGCTTAGGCTGCTGGAGGACATAATGACCACTTTCACCCTCTTTCTACTTTCTCACGCTACTCTTCAATTTTGTATTATTTGCTGTTATCTCAGCTTTTAACTTTGTTCTCTCTCTTTTCTCTTCCTAGAAGCTACACCTGGCCTGACTCTGTGTCTACCTGTAACACCTGTCTGGAGAGGGGCATCGTCCAAGCTTCTGCTGGCAACAACTTAATGCTCACCCTCTACCGATGATCCACATGGCCCTGTCTTTCAGTGTTTAACCCTTTCTCTCTCCTAGACATAGCTACTGACTGAGCTTTTACTGTGACTAACTCTCTGTGCTCTCTTCAGACTCTAAACTTGAAAACTGGCTCAGAGTTTATCTGTTCCTTCTTTCTAGTTGAAACGACTAAAGGAGCTACATCCATTAACATTTACTTTTCCTTCCCATAGAAAGTACTCCTGGATCAGTGCTTCTTTGTTCTCTTTGTGTCTCTGCTCTGTTCTCTCTAACCCCCAGTCGGTCGTGGCAGATGGCCGCTCACACTGAGCCTGGTTCTGCTGGAGGTTTCTTCCTGTTAAATGGGAGTGTTTCCTCTCCACTGTCGCTACACGCATGCTCAGTATGAGGGATTGCTGCAAAGTCAACGCCAGTGACTATCCACTGTCTCTACATGCTCATCCGGGAGGAGGGAATGCTGCAAGTCACTGACTGGATGCAATCTGCTGAGTTTCCTTTCCTTAGATAGAAAAACTTTTTATCCAATTTGAATAAATAACAGAATCTGGCTGCACTGTTCAATGATTAAGATTAATTGGAATGTATGTACCTGACTTTTGTGAAGTGCCTTGAGACGACATGTGTTGTGAATTGGCGCTATATAAATAAACTGAATTGAATTGAATTGAATTGAATTGACTAGTATGCATACATGAATGTAATTTGCTCACTTGTTGATGCAAGGTAATCTTACTTCCGTATTCCTGGAGAGTTTCAGATATTATGTAAAGAGTAAGAAAAAGTAGCAAGTATCAGACGAAACCCAGTATTCTGTTTATTAAATTTAACTCACCTGATAACTTTTCTTCGTCACCTTTACCAATTTAAAGACATAGAGCATTGCAGGTCTCTTGCTGTCGCCATAGAGAAGTTGGAAAACTTTAAAGCTAAAGGGCTAACAGGGAGAGAATATCTAGAGAGACTCACTAAATTAATGACCCAGACTGATAACTGGAAGTTATACAAAATAAATTGCCAATAAGCCAAAAGTGAAATGATTTGAATAACAGTATTTCTTCTGCTTCACAGCTCAATACATTTCAATTGGATAGATCGGTTTTTGTGATTGGTCAAGAGACATTTGTTCTATAGGTTTCAAAGTACTGCTTTCCAGTTCAGAATCCATTGTTAATATGATATCTGAGCTCAGTAACTCTACCAAAGTAATTGCTTTGTCCGAAGGTAATGACATGAAAGGAACCAAGGAAATGGCAGCTTGTTCTGTTTGTAAATAGTAGTACTGTTTTTATTTTCAGAAGAAAAATAAGAAGATAGGTTATCGAACATAGTTTCTCATTACACGTCTTTTTTCTTTTAATTTTAAAGATCCAAATAGTGAATGTTAATGTTTTTGTTAAACCAAGAACATTTACAGTTGTTTCTCGCTAGTATTCTACAATCTTCATTTCAGTTATTAGTTAATTTTCTTATTTTTTCAATGGCATGTCACCTTATGCCTTTCTGGGCTACATGGATAGATTTATGAAAGCAGAGGAGATAGGTGAAGCTGGACAAGCCATAATTGAAAGCAACTCACCTTGGGGACTCTTTGAGCTCTAATTAAACAAGTGCACTTAAATACCAGGAAAACTTCATGCTAGCCTGCTTTTTCCTTCGCTCACAATACCTGTTGCCTTAACTGCAAGAGGATTAGTGAGAACATTTTACTGCCCTAATGGAATACTGAGAACCCACAAAAATCCTCCAGTGTCCTTGGATATTGAACATTTTATAACTCAGTGGGTATTGGAAAATGTAATTATATGTTACAGAGAATAAATTGACAATTCTCTCCATTAGTAGCTTCAGTATAGTCTTTCTGTGCCAAGAGTGCTTAATCCATTACATGGCAGACTTGTGTCTTAAAATCTTTGGTACCTTTCATTCAGTCTGTTTAAATTAACAAATTTAGATTTTTACGTTGCCAGTCGGACAGATTGGTTGTTACGGCCACCCATATCCCCACCTACCACTACACAAGTTGGGTTTCCAGCTAAGAAAGTTGTAGAAACCTGAATGTTTTCAATGCATAAAGTCTTTTGACATTTAGCTGGAATCTGGTCCGTTTAGCTATGTAAAAACCATAACTTTTTCTGAGTTTCATTCAATTAATTCAAAACAAATGTAGTCTCCAGATTAGAAGACAGTTCATACAGAATTATACAAAATCCAATTTATTCCAGCGGGTTTAGCAGCTGCTTTTGACATTATTAATCAGAAAATCTGCAGCTGTAGAGTACAGATGAATATGGATGGACATCAAAGGTTCCAAATTTTTGTGTCAGTTGTAATGATTTTATAACCACCCCTGCCGTTCTTCAAAGGGAAATGCCACGAGGATCTATTCATTGCCATCTTTTTTTTCTCACAGTATTTGCTGCAACCTAAAAGAAACATAATGATTCCTTTTATATAATGCATATGACTGGCAGGTTCATCTTCAACTGAAGCACATGATGGGTACCCTGTGGAACCTCTCTTAGGTTGCTATGTTGGCATCAGGCACTGGATCACACAACATTTTCTGACTTTAAATGAAAACAAGTCAGACGTCATATTGTTTAGATCAAATAGCACTATCAAGACCCATATGTGTCAATGTTTCATTCCCTGGCCACATCCAAAAATAATATTATCACAATTTCTGATGGATTGTATCTTTAAACTTTACTGCCAAGTAAAGTCAGGTTGTAAAATCCTTCTTTTTCTTACTTAAAGACCAATCTTTCAAATAAAATCTTGAGATAGTAACAAATGCTTCAGAATGTAGCTGTCATTCACATACTGGTTCAAAGTGCTTTCCACAGAATTTTTACATGGTACTAAAACACATTTTCATTATATCAGCAATGGTGTTCTCTCACATCCATTTCACTTCTGTATTCATTTTACAGTTATTTAATTTTTGTAAGTCTCTTACTAGACCCTGTGTTACCTGAACTGCTGCATGCATTTGTACCATTATGCTCCCTCAGGTCAATGGACCAGAAACCTTTAATGGTTATAATGATGTGACCCAATAGTGTTTTTGCTGATTTGTTGTCTCAAAACTGTAGAATTCTTTGCCACAGCATGTCAGTTACAGACTTGCACTTTCTGAATATAAATCTAAGGTTAAAAACACACTTTAATGCCATGACTGACCTTTATTTACTCTATGTTTTACTTTGTTTTTGAATTTGTTTCTCTTTCTTGTTAACATTTACATATTTTCTTTATTTATGTACTTTTTATTCTCTCACCTGTGTTTCTTTAGGTTTAGTTTTATTGTACAGCACTTTGGTGAACCTCCATTATTTTTCAAGTAATTTATATTTAAGTAATTACAGTCCAATTCAAACTTATAAATTTAATCACCTATTAAAGATTTTTCTTAAAAAGCTGATATTCACAGTATTTTCTAGTTTAGCATGATGTATGTTCTAATTACAGTGATTCATTTTGTAGACTGTCCTGTTTTAGTGCATGATTTATTGCTTGTCCTTCAATAGTCGAGAATAATAGAGTAATTACACAAATATTGATTGCAAGAGCATTTTTGAATAGGAACAAGGATGATCAGTCATAGACATGAGTCTTTAAAATGGACTCCCACAGCATTCAGCTAAATTCACAGCACTGACAATGTTACAAGGGTGTTTTTTGGGCCTCATATGGGGTTCAAAGCCTGTAAGATCCCTTTAAGAACCTTTCTCAGTCGTGGGTGTTACCAGAGGAAAAGTGTTATCCTTTCACTTTCCTCGGGTGTTTCGCGGATTTGAGCTGCTGGCCCTCCAATCAGAACTGCACCCTTCAAACCTTGAGGCCATTAGAACTGCAAATTGTTTAACAAGGTGTAATTTCTCAGTGTAAGCTGCAATCATGACCATATCCCTCAGGAAGGGCTTCCCCTTGCCACCATGGCACTGTTATCCTACCTGCAGGGCCAAATCGATTGGTAAAGTGAAAAGATGTCAGGTGGGACATTCAGTTTGTAAGCGGAGAAACAGAAGTTGAAAGCCTAATCACAACCTTTTAATATCATTTGCTACGTTATATGAGAATAAACGCTTTTTATTGCATCTGATGGAATTCATTTTTTTAGTGCAGAAGAGGAACATAAAGTGGGTTAACAATTTGCACAAAACAATATATTTGAGTCTCTTTAGTTAGACTTTGACTTGACATTCAAAGTGGTAACAGAACACCATCTCCTCACTCTTAATTGGTAAGTTAGTGACTGTCATGACTATCATCTATTAGGCAAAGGATGTCACAGAAGATGCTGTTATGTCAAACAGTAAAGCACATAGACTGAGGAATATTTTTCAAAAGAAATCCCAGTGAATTTATACAATATGTTGAGTGAGCATACACAAATCTTTGAATTTGACCAAACTAAAGCTAAACTGAACCGAAACATAATCTACAATTTCTAAAACCTAATAAATTGGGTTTTTCCAACAAGTACATGTATATAAATGACAATTCCTATATTGGATGGAATTTTACAAAGTTAATATTTAGCTTTAGGAGGGAAAAGGCTTTTGGAAAAATTAGGAAAAGTATAGACTTCGATTTACGCATTTTTAAGTATGGAAAAAGGCATTGGTCAATGTCATCAGCCATCCATCCATCCATGACATCCATAGACATTTTATCGTGCATAAAGTCTATTTTTTAAATAATGAATGTCATTTTATAAACCTACAATTTAATAGTTTTTTCTGGTGGTTTTTATGTAAATGTTTATTTCCACCAATTATATGCTTTTGCAGTGGTGATGAGTTTCTTATAATCCAATAATAGAAAGGTTTGTTTCGACTTCACTACAGTAGACCTTCGTAAGCTATGAAACTGATTACACTGTACTGGCAATATTTGTAATAGATGAAAAAATCACACAATGTCCCTTTTTATTTACACAATAAGGAAAAGACTGCACTATTATTTTTAAAGGCTTTTTTTCCAAATCAGTGAACAGCACATACTTATTAAATGTACAAAATTTGCACATACTTACTTGTGATTTTTGTTAAGATACAATCTTGCTCTCATACACTGCATCTAGTACACAGAGTGAAGCCTGTCAGAATGATTCATACAGCAAAATTTAAACATGTTCTTTTTATCATAAAGATGCAGTCACACAGCTTACTAACTTGCCATGCATGGTGACATATTTAGAAACAGGTGTTCCATATCATGCCATGCTCTGGAGACACTCTTTTCCTGCACTGATAAAGATCAACTTGCCTCCATATTTTAAAACCATTGATTTGACAGCATCCTGAGCTACTTTTAAAAAATGTAATTCACCTAAAAACTATTTATTTATAAAGCATTAAATCTTAAAACCTTTGTGTGAAGTGTGTTATAAATGTGTTTTAGCTTTTTAGTACAGTCTACTCTTATTTTTTATAGTTTTTGACATTTGTGAGTACCTGTGTGCTTCCATTTGCCTTTTATTTTGCTGCTGACACATATAAATTACACCACTGTGGGACAAAGAAGGATATTTATATTTTAAGGACTTTAGTTGTTTTTTGTCTTGTGTTTTACCAGTTGTTAAACACTTTGGTCAACCATTTTTTGAAGTGTTATTTAAAAAAATATGATATGATAAAGTATGGTATTATAAGTATAAAACTTATTTTAAAACATTATATGGAAGAATATGCAATCATTTTCCAAACAAGCAGTCAATAAAATAAACAGCAACAACAATTAAAACTCATCTGCCCTGCAGAGTAAAAAGAATGTTCACTGAAGCATTTGTCTTCTTCTGCAAACCATGCATGGCTTTGAGATGAAACTGTAATCTTTGGCTCATGTACAATACAACATCAAGATAAATAACCGTTATATTCTTAGATAAACTGGCACTTTGACATGCTAGAATCCCGTTCCCAATTTGTTCGTAATGCTAGGGTTCACAGTGAGTCTTTGGAAGCTGTTAGCACCCTGCTGGAAGTGATACCACCTGCTGTGGCAAAGATGGTTTATAGTGTGAAATTTCCAGGAGGGGTGCTAATTTGCCTGCATTCTGCCCACGTCAAGCAGAAAATAGTTCCCTTCTGTATTGAGTTGAACTCTGTAAACAAATTGGAAGGAACATTCGAACACAGAGAACAGATTTATGCAGACAGAGCAGTTTGCTTCCAATCAGCGAAAAAAGAAAAAAAGAAAATCAACATACAGCAACAGTTTGCAAATGATCCATACGTTGTAATGATTTTTCATACAGTCGGTATGCCTTTGAGTAGAGATACTTATGTAGAAATGCCAAATGCTGTATGGTCAGTCACTCCAAAATCCTTGCACAAAGATGTTGTCAACATCATGTCCTGCGTTCATATTTGTTTGGTTTTTGGGACTCCAGAAAACATGAGAAGAAAGGAACTGATGTTTTATTTAGTCTGTTTGGCTTTAACCCATCTGATGTTTCCTACATACACATAATACACATTATGCTGAACCTTAAAGCTGGTGGGCTATGGCAGCAGAAGACCACACTGGGTGACACTCGTGTAAGCTGATAACAGCAAACTGATGCTATAACTCACACAGGCTGACCAAAAAACTCATACAGTGCAAAAACTAATTGGAAGAATATTACTGTGTCCAATGAGAGTTATTCATGGCGTAATGGTTTTCCTTATAGTGTTTATATTAGGTTACTTCACTTCATGCTTCTTTGCTGCGCCTTACAATTGTGGCTTTTTCAGATTTTGTTGTAAAATTGAAGTACAATGACAATAAAGATTTATTTCACCTTTTCTGACCTTATCTATGAGTCTCAATCGGGGCTGTGTAATTCAGGGTCAGAATTCTGCATAAACAACAAGGAAAAATGAATCCATCCTGCCTTGTATCAGTGTTTTACACTTGTGGTGGTGGTGCAATGGTGTGGTGAATATTTTCTTGGCATGTTTTGGGTTCCTTGGTACTAACCGAGCATTGAGTATTGTTGTTGACCATGTCCATCCCTTTATGACCACACTGTACCCTTGTTTGATGGTTACATCTCGCAGGAAAATGAAGCATGTCACAAAAGCCAAATAATCTAAAACTGGTTTCATGAACATGAAAAGTAGTTCACTGTACTGCAATGACCTCCATGCCACATTGATACATGGTGATCTGTCTTACTGAAAGATAAGTAGGCAGGCATACTTGTGGATATTTCGAAACTGTCTCCTAATTTTAAAATTTATGCTCTATTAAAATACTGTAGTTAACTTCACTGAAAAAAACACCAATTTATAGTAACTGAACAGCATGGCTGGAGCTTTCAAACCAAACTCTGACATAAGTATAAATTCAAAATGTGGAAAAGTTGGATGGATATCGGGATCCTGCAACTCGTTCCATTTCACAATAGAACTTACTCCTTTGCTTATCAAGAATTTTTCTGGGGAGCGTGAAAACAGGAAATTGCAAACAGACATCAAACATCCTGGAAGACATCATGGCCTACATTCTTGTGAGTTCTGCTGTGGTCATGGCCTGCACTATGATGACGGGCTCTATCTTTTAGTACACTGACTGTGCTAACCTGCAGAGACAAGATAAAGAAAAATGGGTTCAATTTCCCATATCCGGGTGAGTGTGCTTGTTAGACCACAGGATCCATTTCGGTTACTCCAGGACCTTTGATCTGGGATTACACAGGAAGCTCAGAGATGAGAGGTCTACGATTGGCCTGGGAGAGCTCACGATGGAGCAGCCTTAGGTGGTTGCGGCCTGTGAAGTGAAAACTCCTGCTGAGTACACTGTGAAGGAAGCTTGCACACTCATAAGTGGATTATTACACGATTGCCAATTTTCATCACTCGAGAATAAGATGAGAAGAAAAAAAGGTCTCGATCCAATTTGCCTGCAGCAACATCCAGTCCCAAGGAAAAAAAAAACAGATCAACTGGAGGTAATATTGTTAAATTAGCTTCTTGTTGCAGGTTTTTTCTTTTGATTTTTATAGATATTTTGCTTTTTTTCCCTCTTCAGCAAGAGGGTACTGTTTTTCTTGACTGATTTTTATACCTTTCTTTTATTTACTGCTGTGGTTTAATATTTAGGGGAAAAATATTCACCACAAATTCATCTGAGTAAATTAGAAAAAAGCAAAACATTAAGCTATTTTGGATAATTTATTAAATTTGTTATATATGGAGTGATATATTTCAAGTGTTTATTTGTATTACCTCTGATGGTAATATCTTACTGCTAAAAAAAGGAAAGACTACAGACTTGACAGCTGTCAGGCATACAGTTATCAACATCTTCCACAGGGCGGGTTAGCTACTAAAGGTCATTACTAAAGAAGATGGCTGTTCATAGAGTGTTGCATCCAAGCATATCAATGGAAAGTATAATGAAAGAAAAATCATGGAATATGAAGCAAAACTCATTCAAGGGTATGGGGGAAAATTCACAAGATCAAATAACAAAAACCTGGAATTTTGCACAAAAAATAAAATCTGTTTGTTTTTTTTTGGTGACCCCACCACCCCACAACCCAACCCCCCACCCCACCGCCGTTACTCTCAGACTTTTTCCTACCATTTACCTTCCCATTAATTTACTTACAGTAGATGTAAGTAGGTGCACTGGAGGCGTGGTAAGGCGTATTCGTCACTTCCTGTTTCGCACTTGGTGGATTGTTTGGTGTGTGAAGGCTCTCTCGTTTGGGGATTAAATTTTTTCCTTTTACTGTGATATCTCTTACTTGTTTATAATACATAAGCATGTTAAAAAACACAACTTTTTGTTGCTATATTTAACTTTGGCGACTCTCCGTGTTTTACACGGGTTTTTTTTCTAGTAGTGGTAAGGGGTCGCTAGCTTAGGGGTTAGCTTTAGCTCCACCATGGCTACCCGTTCTGTTGTTTCTCTCTCTGAGCCCCTTTTTTCCTGCTCTCGGTTCAGATGTTCAGTTACCCCTCTGCCCCCTTTAGTGAGGTTTTTAATGGTACGTGTAATAAATGTAGCATTTTGTATTTTGGAGGCGAGGGGTGTCCGGATTTGGAGCCCCGGCCCCCGCGCTGTTGAAAAAACCAGCAGATAGCCGAGGCCCCCTTAGCTAGCGCGGTTTTTTTAGCCCCGGGGGAAAAAGGGTTTAGCTCCCCGTAGCAGTCCTCCAGCAGACCCCCTTGCAGCCGGGATCTCGGGCCGTTCCCGGTTAAGGTGCGGGTGGAAGCATAGTCCTAGATCTCAGCCCACAGGTCACCACCAACCCGTCTGCGTTTTTAATAGATTTTCCCCGCTCAGGCCCAACCCCCGCTGAGAACCCCAAACTCTGGTAATTGGAAGCTCCATAGTCAGAAACGTGGCACTAGGCAGGGGGGGCAGGCACCCCAAAATCAAATGTCTGCCAGGGCCCCAGAACGGGCGACATTAATTCCTTATACAAAACCTGCTGGCTAAGGGGAAGCGTAAATACAGTAAAGGTTTGTTATTTTCCACACTGGCCCCCCGGTTTTTAATGACACCCGGTTTTAAATCAATCGGAGGTCACTAAAAGTTAGTGGTTTGGTTTTTTCATGGTGTAAAGTTTGCCCAAAACAATGTCGGACTCCGGACTCCGCATGCTGTCATTCAACCGCTGGCTGTCTAGGTGGGGGTCCGGGAAAACAATTTTGTCGGTTTTACATTGATAATTGGCGAACATTTTGGGGAAAACCTGTTTGATCCCCGGAGAGACGGCGTCCATTTTCCCACTTTGGATGCAGCAGCTCTTTCTTTCTAGGAATCTGGCCGAATTTTATTAGTTCCCCCAAAAAACTCCGACAACCCCGGGGTTCATACCAGGAAGCAGGCTCATAGTTTAACACTCCTCTCTGCAGCTTCTGTACCGCTACCCCCCCATTACCCTATTAAGATAGTGTCTCGCCCACGGCCAAAATTGAATAGATTAAAAAATTTTATCTAAAAAGAGGAAATGAGGAAAAATCTAATAAAAAAAAACATAACTCAGACTAAAAAAAAAAAAAAACAATTAAATGTTGGTTACTGAACATAAGATCTCTCTTCTTCAAAATTTTTGCTAGTTAATGACCTGATTTTGGTGACAATCAGATTGATTTATTTTGCCTAACAAAAACCTGGCTGCAGCAAGAGGATTATGTTACTATAAAAAGGGGCCCAACTCCTACTAATTACATAAATTTTCACATTCCTCGAAATACTGGGGGGGGAGGAGGAGTAGCAACCATCTTTCAGTCCGATTTATTGATTAGTCCCCAGACCAATCAATTAGCTACAACTCTTTTGAATTTTTTAATCCTCAGTTTTCCTCATCCAAATTGAAAAGCACTTAAAACCAATTCGTTTTTGTTTTTTGTACCGTTCCACCAGGCCCGTACTCTCAAAATTTTTTAGATCAGTTTTTCAGACCTTTTATCTGACTTAGTGTTAAATACAGAAAGGGTTATTTTTAGGGGGGATTTTAACATTCATGTTGACACTGAAAGTGATAGCCTAAATATAGCCTTTTTAATGCAATCTTAGACTCAATTTTGGCTTTACTCAAAACATTAAAAAAACCCTACCCACGTTTGTTTTCATTCTCTGGACCTTGTGCTGACATATGCTTTTGGGTGTAAAGACATAACAATATTTTTTTTCATAAAACCCTGGGGGCTGTCTGACCATTTTTTTTAAAAAACCTTTGAGTTTAATTTAAAACAGAGTACTCCACACCTGACAGAAAATTTTCATTATAGTAGATCATTATCAGACAATGCTGTAAAAAACCCTTTAAAGAATCTGTTCCACTTTTAAATTTCCTCATTATCACAGAAAAACGCAGTGGAGGGCAATAATTTTGTTTCTTCCCCTTCACAAATTGATTCTCTTGTTTTCAGAGTGTTATTTCATCATTGCGTGGTGCATTAGACAATGCAGCCCCCTTGAGAAAAAAAAGGAAAATTTTTTCATAGGGGGGCAGGCCCCTTTGGGTTTTAATTTAGATCGGCGTACTTTTAAAGCACAATGTTTTAGAAAAATTTGGGGAGCGAAAATGGCGCGTTTCTCACACCTAGAGGATTCCTACTTAGTCTGGAAAAAATAGCCTACGTTTTTTAAAAAAAAAGGCCACTTCACCCAAGCTAGAACAGCTTATTTCTCATCCTTAATAGAAGAGAACAAGAATAATCCTAGGTTCTCTTTAGTACAGTTTGTAAAACTTACACAGAGTCATAGCTCTTGTGAGCCATCCATCCCCTTAGCTCTCAGCAGTTCATGACTTTTGGGGATTCTTCCAAAATGAAAATGATTCTATTAAAGAAGAAAATCTTTGACATACCCCGAAGATGATTACTTCATCCTCAACAAGTGAGACAACATTGAAAAAATTAGAACCTGATCTGTGTTTTGGACTGTTTTTGTCCTGTGGAGCTTCCAGAGTTATCAAAAAATTAGCTTCATTAAAACCTTCAACTTGTATGTTAGCCCAAAATCCCCAAAATTATTTAAAGAAGTGTTCCCTCTGATTACCAGCCCCATTTTAATATGATTAATCTATCTTTAGTAAATGGATATGTACCACAGGCTTTTAAGGTAGCTGTAATTAAACCTTTGCTTAAAAAACCTTCGCTTGATCGAGATGACTTAATAAATTACAGACCGATATCCAATCTTCCATTCTTATCTAAAAATTCTTGAGAAATAGTTGCTAATCAAATGTGTGAGCATTTACACAGCAATGACCTGTTTGAAGAGTTTCAGTCAGGTTTCAGAGCTCATCATAGCACTGAAAAAGCTTTGAAAGTCACTAATGATATTCTTATTGCCTCAGATAATGGACTTGTGTCTGTACTGGTTCTGTTAGATCTCAGTGCTGCATTTTTAACAGTCGATCATAATATTCTCTTAGAAAGCTGGAATATGCTGTAGGATCAGGGGAACAGCACTAGGCTGGTTTAAATCTTATTTGTCTGACAGATTCCAGTTTGTTCATGTAAATGATAAATCATCTTTAAAATCCAGGGTTATTGTGGAGTACCACAGGGTTCAGTACTTGGCCAATTCTCTTTACTATAATATGGCTTCCAATTAAAAATTATCAGGCAGCATAGAATAAATTTTTTTACCGTTACGCTGACACCCAGCTTTACTTATCCATAAATCCTGATGAGCCCAACCAGTTAGATAGACTACAAGCATGTCTTGAAGACATAAAAACGGGTGCCTTTAAATTTTCTGCTTCTAAATTCAGACAAGACAGAAGTTGTCGTCTTTGCACCGGAGTCTTCAAAAGAAACTGCTTAGTCAATCACTTAAAACCCGGATGGCATTAAAATTGACCTCCCCGGAATAAAGTAAAAAAACCCTTGGTGTTATTTTTTGACCAGGACATTTCTTTAAAATCCCATATTAAGCAGGTTTCTAGGATTTCCTTTTTTCAAAATCCCGGGAAATTGCCAAAATTAGAAATATCTTGTCCAGGATTGATGCTGAAAAACTATTCCATGCATTTTGTTACTTCAAGGCTGGACTATTGTAATTCTTTACTATCAGGATGTCCACAAAATGCAGTTAAAAGCCTTCAGCTGATTCAAAATGCTGCAGCAAGAGTTCTGATGCAAATTAAAAAGAGAGATCATATTTCCCCTACTTTAGGGGAAATATGATCCTACTTCCCTTCATTGGCTCCCTGTTAAGTCCAGAATAGAATTTAAAATTCTCCTCCTCACATATAAAGCCCTTAATGATTTAGCTCCATCATACATCAGAGATCTGATTGTTCCATACGTTCCTAACAGACCACTTCGTTCTCAGACTGCAGGTTTACTGGTGGTTCCTAGAGTCTCTAGAAGTAGAATGGGAGGCAGATCCTTTAGTTATCAAGCTCCTCTCCTGTGGAACCAGCTCCCAGTTTTAGTCCGTGAGCCAGACACCCTGTCTACTTTTAAGGGCTAGGCTTAAAAAATTTCCCCTTTTTGATAAGTTTTTTAGTTAGAGTGGCTTAGGTTATCCTGAGCTATCTTCCTTATTTTAGCTCCGTCTTCTTCTCCCCTTGTTGGATGGGGAAGGGGGGTCAGGTTTTTAGCCTAAACCGGCTCAGTTACGGTTGAGGGGAAAACCCACCCTCCATTTTTTTTCTACCTGTATGACCCCCTCTTTTTTCCCAATGGTTTTGGTCAATCTGACTGAGAGAGGTATCCCAATCGTTGTGGTTTTTTTGTATAACAATGGCCATCATTGGGCTCTAGATGGACAAAAACTGTCTCTTTTAAGGCTAGGCTTAAAACTTTCCTTTTTGATAAAGCTTATGTTTAGAGTGGCTTAGGTTTTCCTGAGCTATCACTGTAGTTATGCTGCTATAGGCTTAGGCTGCTGGAGGACATAATGACCACTTTTCACCCTCTTCGCTACTTTTTCCCCACTACCTTTTAATTTTGTAATATTTTTCGTTTTTCAGATTTTAACTTTATTCTCTCTCTTTTCTTTTCCTAGAAGCTACACCTGGCCTGACTCTGTGTCTACCTTTTGACACCTTTCTGGAGAGAGGAATCCTCCAAGCTTCTGCTGGCAACAAATTATGCTCACCCTCTACCGATGATCCACATGGCCCTGTCTTTTCAGTGTTTAACCCTTTCTCTCTCCTAGACATAGCTACTGACTGAGCTTTTACTGTAACTAACTCTATGTGCTCTCTTCAGACTCTAAACTTGAAAACTGGCTCAGAGTTTATCTGTTCCTTCTTTCTAGGTGAAACGACAAAGGAGCTACACCATTAACATTTACCTTTTCCTTCCCATAGAAAGTACTCCTGGATCAGTGCTTCTTTGTTCTCTTTGTGTCTCTGCTCTGTTCTCTCTAACCCCCAGTCGGTCGGTGGCAGATGGCCGCTCACACTGAGCCTGGTTCTGCTGGAGGTTTCTTCCTGTTAAAAAAGGAGTTTTTCCTCTCCACTGTCGCTACATGCATGCTCAGTATGAGGGATTGCTGCAAAGTCAACGCCAGTGACTGTCCACTGTCTCTACATGTTCATCCGGGAGGAGTGGATGCTGCAAGTCACTGACTGGATGCAATCTGCTTGGGTTTCCTTAGATAGAAAAAAATTTTATCCAATTTGAATAAATAACAGAATCTGACTGCACTGTTCAATGATTAAGATTAATTGGAATGTATGTACCTGACTTTTGTGAAGTGCCTTGAGACGACATGTGTTGTGAATTGGCGCTATATAAATAAACTGAATTGAATTGAATTGAATACAGACCAAAAGTTTGGACACACCTTCTCATCAAAGAGTTCTTTATGTTCTGTGACTATGAATAGTGTAGCCTTCACACTAAAGGCATCACAACTATGAAATTTAACCCCTGTGGAATAATATACGGAACAAAAAAAAGTTGTGAAAAAACTGAAAATATATCTATATTCTGGTTCTCAAAGTAGCCACCTTTTGCTTTGATTACTGCTCCGCACACTCTTGGATTCTGGTTTGTATGAGCTTCATGAGTAGTCACCTGAACTGGTTTTCCAACAGTCTTGAAGGAGATTCCCAGAGATGCTTAGCATTGTTGGCCTTTTGCCTCACTCTGCCGGTCCAGCCACCCCACAAAACATCGCGATTGGGTTCAGGCCCGGTGACTGTGGAGGCCAGGTCATTTGGCGCACCAGCCATACTCCCCTTCTTGCGTTCAAATAGCCCTTACACAGCCCTGGAGGTGTGTTTGGGGTCATTGTCCTGTTTATTTTCTGAAAAAATAAATGGATGGTCCAACTAAATGCAAACCGCTGCAAGATGCTGTGGTAGCAATGCTGTTCAGTATGCCTTCCATTTGAATAAATCCCCAACGTGTCACCAGCCAAAGCACCCCCACACCATCACACCTCCTTCCTCCATGACTTCACGGTGGGAACCACGCATGTAGAGTCCATCCGTCACCTATTCTGCGCCGCACAAGAAGACAACGCGTGGTTGGAATACCAAAGATCTCAAACTTGCGCATCCATCAGACCCAAAGCACAGTTTTCCATTGGTCTAATGTCCATTCCTGTGTTCTTTAGCCCAAACAAGTTCTCTTCTGCTTGTTGCCTTCCTCAGCAGTGGTTTCTAGCAGCTATTTTTACCATGAATAGGCCTGATTCACACCAGCTCCTCTTAACAGTTGTTCTATGAGATGTGTCTCGCTGCTAGAACTCTGTGTGCATTGACCTGTTCTCTAATCCTGAGCTGCTGTAACCTGCGATTACTGAGGCTGGTGGACTCGGATGAACTTTATCGTCCGAAGCAGTGGGACTCCTGGTCTTCTTTCCTGGGGCGGCTCCTCATGTGAGCCAGTTTTTGTAGCGCTTGATGGTTCTTTGCGACGCACTTGAGGGGACACTTTCAAAGGTTTCCCAATTGTTCGGACTGATGACCTTCATTTCTTTAAAGTAATGATGCCACTCGTTTTTCTTTACTTAGCTGCTTTATTCTGCAATAATCAAATTCTACAGTCTAATTTCAAGTTTTTTAGGACTATCAGCTGTGTACTGTGTCCACCTCCGAGACAACACAACTGATGGTCTTAACCCATTTATACGGCTGATATCCCAGTATATTAAACCTGACAGGGCCACACCTGTGAAGTGAAAAAACATTTCAGGTGGACTTACCTCCTTGAAGCTCCAAGCAAACAGAATGCAAGAAGTGTGCAGAGCAGTCATCAAAGCAAAAGGTGGCTACTTTGAAGAACCTAGAATATAAGACATATTTTCAGTTGTTTCACATTTTTTGTTCAGTATATAATTCCACATGTGTTAATTCATAGTTTTGATGCCTTCATTGTGAAGCTACAATATTCATAGTCATGAAAATAAAGAAAACTCTTTGAATGAGAAGGTTTGTCCAAACTTTTGGTCTGTACTGTATATATATATTTTTTCTGCTCTGAAAGGCAAGTCAAAAAAAAATGTTTTTGAGAGACTCATTTATTTCGTTTGTTCCTGTAAAACTTTGGTCTGCCACTAGAGGCAGGGGAGTGAAACCACCAGTCTTCATTAACAGCTGTATTGTTCAAATGGATAGTCAGAGGGCTGGTTTCCAAGAACCAATGTTCCATTTTCTAAATTAGATTGTTGTAAAGTAAAAGCAAATAGTGTATTTTTTGGCCATGCTACGTTTTTATCCTACCAAGCTTGTGTATTCAGGTGTGATATTAAATTAACTACAGAAGTGATCAAGGATATATGTTGGACAAATGACAATTGCCCACCATGACTTCTCTTTCTTGGGACCAAGACTGTATCTTGCAAATTGCCTTAAACTTGCTGTTAGCACATGCTTATCATAACGGGAGAAAGGGATATAAGAAATCCCCAGGCAAAAATGAAAAAAATGAACCCTTTACTGTTCTAGATATGTATTTATTTGCTTATTTATTTGTATTTTAGTGGCAACAGCTGAACAGCTGTTTGGTTTATTTTTCTAAGTCTGACTCTTGGCTTGTATTTGGTTTGGAAAGAGTTGATCCTAAGTATAGTCCTTTTCTTGAAATTCACTGTCAGAGTCTAAGTTTTCAACAACTTCGACACCTTTATAAGACACAACTGCTCCAGGATCATGACAGCTTTGTTTCTTGGTGAGCCTCCAATCAGTACAGTTATTCATATCACACCTCATTTAGGGCCCTCAGACAACCAACATCAAAAACCAGAGATCATTAAGCTGGTCCCCCATACAGTGTTTGTACTTCATCAACATTTTAGAAAAAACAACAAAGACATTCTAAAAATTCCAGCTCTTGTGCATAATCCTCACCAACCCAAAATAAGCTAACTTTGCAGTGCAGAATGAAGCATGGGTCTATATAGTATTGACTTTAGGTACCAAATGAAAAAAAAAAAAAACACTGCTAGGATAAGGTTGTTATTTCAAGTTTTAAGTTTTTCAGTTATTTCAAGTTTTAGTATCAAGCAGTTCTGTTAAGAGAAAAACATCATTTATTTTTTATGCTTTTAAAACTCAGATTTAGTCAGAGATAATTCATTTAATTCCAGCAGGCAATAGATGTGATCTGCCTCACTGACCAGTGGGAATTTGTCAGGTTGAATTGACACAAAAAGTATTTAAGTTATCTGATAGAATCCACAGCGCGTTATACACCGACATGACAGGAGAGACACCCGCACTGACTCTTGAGATCTTCCAGACAGAAGATTATCGTCTTTGTTAAAAGGTCAAATGATTGCAGATTCATTTGGATCTATAGACCTATTTATTTATGTATAACTGCACATTGCAACATGATTTTAATACAAACCGGATTCCAAAAAAGTTGGGACACTAAACAAATTGTGAATAAAAACTGAATGCAATGATGTGGAGGTGCCAACATCAAATATGTTATTCAGAATAGAACACAAATCACAGATCAAAAGTTTAAACTGAGAGAATGTATCATTTTAAGGGAAAAATATGTTGTTTCAAAATTACATGGCGTCAACAAATCCCAAAAAAGTTGGGACAAGTAGCAATAAGTGGCTGGAAAAAGGAAATTGAGCATATAACGAACAACTGGAAGACCAATGAACACTAATTAGGTCAATTGACAACATCATTGGGTATAAAAAGAGCTTCTCAGAGTGTCAGTGTCTCTCTGAAGCCAAGATGGTAAGAGGATCACCAATTCCACCATTGTTGCGCAGAAAGATAGTGCAGCAATACCAGAATGGTGTTACCCAGCGTAAAATAGCAAAGATTTTCAAGTTATCATCATCAACCGTGCATAACATCATCAAAAGACTCAGAGAATCTGGAACAATTGCTGTGCGTAAGGGTCAAGGCCGTAAAACTCAACTGGATGCTTGTGATCTCCGGGCCCTTAAACGTGACTGCACCTCAAACAGGAATGCCACTGTCAAGGAAATAACAGAATGGGCTCAGGAATACTTCCAGAAAGCAATGTCAGTGAACACAATCCACCGTGCCATCCGCCGTTGCCAGCTGAAACTCTACAGTGCAAAGAGGAAGCCATTTCTAAGCAAGCTCCACAAGCTCAGACGTTTGCACTGGGCCAGGGGTCTTTTAAAATGGAGTGTGGCAAAATGGAAGACTGTTCTGTGGTTAGATGAGTCATGATTTGAAGCTCTTTATGAAACACTGGAACGCCATGTCATCCGGACCAGAGAGGATAACGATAACCCAAGTTGTTATCAACGCTCCGTTCAGAAGCCTGCATCACTGATGGTATGGGGTTGCATGAGTGCTTGTGGCATGGGCAGCTTGCATGTCTGGAAAGGCACCATTAATGCAGATAACTATGTTCAGGTTCTAGAACAACATATGCTCCCATCTAGACGTCATCTCTTTCAGGGAAGACCCTGCATTTTTCAACAAGATAATGCCAGACCACATTCTGCAGCAATCACAACATCATGGCTACGTATGAGAAGGATCCGGGTACTGAAATGGCCAGCCTGCAGTCCAGATCTTTCACCTATAGAGAACATTTGGCGCATCATAAAGAGGAGGGTGGGACAAAGAAGGCCCAAGACGATTGAACAGTTAGAGGCCTGTATTAGACATGAATGGGAGAGCATTCCTATTTCTAAACTTGAGAAACTGGTCTCCTATGTCCCCAGACGTCTGTTGAGTGTTGTAAGAACAAGGGGGGATGCCACACAGTGGTAAAAATGGCCTTGTCTCAACTTTTTTGGGATTTGTTGACGCCATGTATTTTTGAAACAACATACTTTTCCCTTAAAATGATACATTCTCTCAGTTTAAACTTTTGATCTCTGATTTGTGTTCTATTCTGAATAAAATATTAGATGTTCATCATTGCATTCAGTTTTTATTCACAATTTGTTTAGTGTCCCAAGTTTTTTAGAATCCGGTTTGTATATTTCCCCCTTATAAACTTTCCGCAGGTTTATGTTTACTTGATCAAAAAAGGGAATTTCATTCATTCATTCCTTCATTCATTCATTCATTCATAAATACAAGTGTAGTATAATCCTTCCTCCAGTTTTTACAAAAAAAATGTTTTGATTCTGTATTTTGTATCTTACCTTTTCACCAGGGTATTTCTGCTTTGACTCAGCTAAAAGGCCGGTTTTCTGTAATTTTAACATTATGCGTGCAAATTTATTAGCTCAGTGATCTTCAAATAAGCAATTGTATTTGATACTTATAGCCAAAGAAACACCAACCTTTTATCTGTTTTATTGATATTCAAGATATTTTTATTTTCATTCTCTAAATTTTTTTCTTTCATGTACAAATGCAACAATTATAAAGTTGATGTTATTTTCTATTTATATCTGCTTCTGTTTAATGTCATGGATGTATAAAGATGGATGCTTTAGTCAGTTTTCATTTGTCACTGTGATGAATTGTCCAGTGTTGCGGGTTGTGATGTATTTCCCTTGCAGACATGTTACATAACAAACTGGCACACATTTCCATCCCTCTTTGTGACACAAGTGACCATATTGTTGGATTCATACTGCAGATTTCCTGATAATTTACTTTGATTTCCCTCCACCCAAATGTGGATCTCTTCCCTTCTGTCTCTCTCTATATCTTTCTATTGCTGTCTTCATTTGTCCTCTTCCCTGCTGTCTTTGGCAAGGCCCCAGCCAGTTTGGCATTGCCTGTTCTGCAAAGTTCCCCTCTGTCCATCTACTACCGCTACTGATTTTCTGCACAGCGCGAGTGTTTTTCCGGAAGACCTGCTGGAATTCCTCCCTGGGATACACTGGCTAGCACACAAATGCATTGGCAAACACATCCCTGCTCTGTGTGGAGCAAACACAAAGACATATCATTTCTACCTTTTTATTTATTCATCTCAGAATCTGTTCAGCTATCTGGTTTTTGTCTCCTGGGCGCATATTGTCCTGATGAATAATTTAGAGTTCTTAAAAGAAAGGGACAGGAGAGGGAGGAGTAGAGGTGAATTGAGGAAGGGAGGAGAAAAGAAACGTGTAAGCTTTGGATTAGCAACTCAACGCTGGGTGTTGATGCAGAGCTGAGTTCAATGATGAACAGATTGCCAGTGATTATGGTAACTAATGCTGTAGAGAACCTTTAAAAAAGGATGCAATTTGAAAGACCTGTGGAGGAGCAGTTCAGGAGGTGTCAGGTGTAAATGAGTAACAGAAGGGATATGGGGATCTGAAAGAAAAGAGGTATCAGGCCCCACCTGGGTTTCTTTTGCTGTCCTAGAATTAGAAACACAATGGAAAGGAGAAACCAACCAGTTAGAATTATTCCCCAACAATAAAGGTACCTCTCATTCTCACTCAAACACATCATCATGAAGCTGTCCAATATGTTGTCTTTGTTAATTATTGTCACCTCGTAAAATTCCTCAGAGACCTTTGTAAGGCTCTTCTGTGAGGTTTGAATGTTTAGTTAGATGAACAAGAACCCTGCTGCTAAAACTATAATTTACTATTCTGAGCCTGAGGGGTGGGGATTCACTTGTAATTTTCCAAAACGCATAAAGTAAATCAAGAAAGGCATTCCTCAAGGTTCTATAAGGGCCAACGCTTTTTACAATTTACATCCTTATATGAAAAAATATGTTTCTGATAAATTTTTCCATCACTACTCTGTCCAAGCTAGAAGCCAACAGGTCAAAATCTCTAGGATCGAAATGGCGGCTTTGGTCCACAGTGGTCAACTTCCTGTTTAGCTTAAGGCATACCTCCAAAACCCTTTTTGTTTGTTTTGGGTATTTGCACTTTTGTTCATATTTTCATAGCTGTGCCCAAATGTGGTTCAACTTAAAAATAACCATTGGGCCTGAAATTTCTAAATCATTGTTGGGTTTAAGCCATACCTCCAAGAGGCTTTTCTGTTTGTTTTGGATATTTCTACATCTGTACAGATTTTCATAACTCTTAACTAAAACCTGTCTGGGGGGCTGCAGTTAACAGGTAGTTATTGAGCCATTTTGCGAAGCCCATCTTTTATTTGACT
The DNA here is from genome assembly GCA_036173005.1 of Crenichthys baileyi. NCBI lineage: Eukaryota > Metazoa > Chordata > Actinopteri > Cyprinodontiformes > Goodeidae > Crenichthys > Crenichthys baileyi. The sequence continues at coordinate 39,846 of JAHHUM010000704.1, read as the reverse complement.
GATATATAAACTTTTTTTTCCTTCTGTTTTTATGTTCCGTATAATTTCCCGAGATTTTGAGCAAGTTTAGTGTTTTAAAAATGGAAGTGATTTTAAACAAATCGCAAATGGCCTTTAGGAAACATCTTCAGTGTTCTTATTTTTCCAAGACAGTCTCTTTCTAGGTAATTCCACTTGTTGGTGAAACTGTTTGTGTTTGTTATCTGAAGTTCTCATACATTCTAAAGCCTGAGGCTATTCTTTTTTGCAGCCAGTATATTGCTTGATATCAGAAATAATTCTCAGCTTGTCTCAGTGGGTCTCCAGCTTCAGTCTGACATTTCCTTTCCTCTAATTGATTTCCATTAAGGATGAGGTTTATTTACCTTTGATACCAGAAGGGCTGCTTGAATTTGTTTAATCTAATTTGACAAGGTTTCAGAACTACTTCCACATTCTTGTTCTGCTGAAATCTTTATGTGTTGTGTATTGCCCCCCCCCTCCTTATTTTCAGAGTTATTGATATTACTTTAGGCAATCCATTCACAATGCAAGATCAGATAAAATATTTTAAAGAATGACTTGCTGAATAAAACCAACCTTCTGGATGACTAATTCTCAACGGTGTTTAATTAGCGGCCTTTATTTATTAAAATAATATTAAAAAAATATTAAGGAAATAATACAATAATATTTAAGGAAATATTTTGAATAAGAACCCAATCTTTCTGGAGAAATGGGATTAATGGTGTTTACTTAGTTTTCAAGTTTAGTAAAATAATATTAAGGGAAATATTATTTTACTAGATTGAAAACTAACAACCTTTTTGGGTGAATGATCTTTAGCAGACAAGCCCGTGTTCTTAGCTGTTAGCAGTTAAAGCTGTCATTTTGTTTGCCAATCTGACCCACATGCAGAAAACACTGAGAGAGAAAATGAAGTTTAAAGTATTTATTTGTTCACAGGTCCGATGGAGATGGGATCTGGGACTGGAACCTCTCGGAGTTTGTTGCAGGTGCTGGATCGTTGGAGGAGAGTGATCCGGGTCTGGTTAGTTTGGTAAGCCTGGTTACTTTGATAACTGATCCTTTCCACAGGTCAGAACTCTGATTCGTTGTTTCCTTACTGGTTTGGTCCAGTGGTGCCGCTTGTTGGAGGGTGGACAGGTTTCGCTTGGAGATGCTGAGGTTATGGAATCCAACTGCTGCCAGCAGAGCCTGACTGGAAATCTTGGCAATGGAGGTGAGGTCAGGTAGGTCCTTCAAGGGGCTTGAACTGGGTCCAAAACAGAACCACAGAGGCAAAACACTCAGGCGTCAAAGTGCTGGCAGCATGCTCCTTATAAACCTCCCAGCCTGATCAAGGAGATGAGAAACACCTGTCCAACCCAACAGCACACAAGCGACACCTAGAGGCGAAGCAAAGTTAATAGCTGGCACAAAATACAAACAGGAACTCCAGATCCCGACACTAACAAAAGAAGCTTATAGCTTATCATCAGAATCAAACACATACCTTTAAAATACCACTAATAAAAGGGTTAAAATGCATAAGCGTGGACGGCGTGTTATGGCCGATCTTTTGTGTTTAAAATCACCCTTCAAATAAAGTTTGTCTCAACTTTAAAAAAAACACAAACAGAACACATAAACTGAGCACATGTGCTGAACAGATAATCTGCTAGCACTAAGATGGCTGAGTTTCAACACAAAACCAAAAGTCATAAAATGAAAAATGTTTACATGAACGGTGCTGAGGAAAAGTTATCCTGGGCGACGAAGTTGAAGAAAGCATCCACAGTGAACAAAAGGTTAACTTGCAGCTAACCTCCGTAGCTGTGGGGTGGGGTGGCTCGCTCTTTCGGCCGACCAAACTGCACGTTACTGCTGTAGCCACGGTGATGCGGTCCCGTTTTCCTTCCTTCAGACTGGGAAAACTGCTCCACTCAGCGTCGTAGAGACAGGGTCTCTGCTGGGAACTCTCTGGACACAGTTTGCTTCTGTAGACCTCAGAGAGAAAAGTCAAGCCATGCTTGTACCTTAATTACCCCCATTCATGAATGAATACTGGATACACAACCAGCAATTCATTCCTACTCAACTTGGTGCATATGATCACATGATTGTATGACACTCTTGGATCCAGTTTGAAGAATTATGTCTGTTTACCAGCAAAGAGACATTAGCACGCTGTGTTCCTCCGTCCAGTTCCTCTGGGGACCTGCGTGATAGAGGTCAGTTTGTTGCAAAAGCGGGGTTTTTATTCGGACAGTGACGTCACGGGAAGTCCGCTGTTATTCCCTGTTTCTGGCTGTGCTGGAAGTAGGTTAATGCGATTTATTTTGAAAGTTCCAGAAAGGTTCGTACTGGCCTTTCATTTTGTACCCATGGCTGGGGTCCCAACAGCTGAAATAAATTATATCATATTAATTCCTACTACATTTGAGTTCTGATTATGACCACATACTTTAGTATAAAACATGATGTAACCTACTGGTTGTGATTTATTATGAGGAGAAATCTCATTTTAACAAACACTTGATTCTTATTGTCATTGGTACACACAGCTCAAACTACATGGCATAGTCAGTGATTTATAAAGACAGCAGCTTTCTCCATCATATGAATGATAATAACAAGGTTTTCATCTTGGTCACCTGGATACAAATAGGTCCAGCTTGGCCTTTAGAGGACACAACAAGTTATTGCAGCATACATTGAAGCCGGAGAGCCTGTATTGAGACCTAGGACAGAACAGTTATTGCTTTCCATCTTCTAAATCTTTCCTCCAATACCTGTGATTGTCACATTTTAACTCAGGCAAGAAACATCCAATCAATTTGTCCAGAGCTTATTTTAAAGAGTCATATCTTCTGTATTTTAATCTAAAGCTTAGAGATACATTTGACAACTAAGCTGATTAAAAGTGTTTAATGGCAGCTGCTAGAAAAACAATGAGCACACCATCAACATCACACCAATCAATACTGTGACTGCTGGTGGTAAAATGCTATACAGTCATGTTTTCTTGCCTTTCTCTTCTCTCAAAGGTGAGTAAAAGTATTCAAATATTTGGCAGTTTTGTAATCTTTGACTCACTGTTTAATATTTTATGTTTTCTTTTAGTTTTTTTGTTCCTGATACTCATGTATCAATTGCTGTGAATACTTGTAGTGAGATAAATAATTCAGAGGCCAAAACAGCTGCCAGCCGCATTGTATGAGACAGAGTTCTGACACAGATTGATAAGCGCTCTGGCGCAGGGTCTGAGCATCATAAGATAAGTTCGTGACATAAATAAACGATCTGAATACAGACAGTTTGACCAGCAGGTATGAAAGATAACCTGGGGTAGACATTAAGAAATGTTTCATGTCCTTGAAACATTACTCTAAAGTCTCACCCACGGATTCCACCCCCAACCTTTTTTTAATCAATGATTGTAATTTTGTTTCACTTCATCTATTGTATGAAACATGTATGCACTGAATGATCTGGACTCTTCCTCTGGGATTGAATGTGGGCCTTAGTGTGACCCTGTGCAAGCAAATGTGTCATAAATTCTCAAAAGAGTCAAGTGGTTTTGTGGTTTTTACTCACATAAATGAACACGCAGAGTTTTTAAAAACTTAAATTATTTAATCAAGCACAATTTTATGTGGTCCAAGAAAATATTATTTCTCAAAAACAGATGAGGTTCAGTGGGACAAACATGTTAAACAGAACCATTTTGATTTGATCTTTGCTTTCACAAGGTACAATGACTTACAAAATGAAACCGGTTGAACCTTTCCATATTCTGTTCTGCTTGAAGGTGAACCTCCACCGCAGCCTCAGGTTTTTGCCACCACCAACTGGTTTTCCACCAGGATTGCCTTGTATCCATTAATCTTGCCATCAACTCTGACCAGCCTCCCTGTCCCCACTGACCTGTTAAATAGTGGGGATTTTGTCCCACATATAGCATTTCTGCCACATATAGCATTATGCATGCAAAAATATTGAATTTTGGTATCATTTTCCCTGAGCACCTTTTTCTACATGTTTGGTCCTCCGCATGGCTTTTGACAAACTGCAAACAGGATAGCTTTCTCTCAGCATAAGGGCCAGATTTCTGGAGTCTATGACTTATAGCTCTCCAGATTCTCCCAGCTGTGCACTCTCCACCAGAGGTACAACGGGTCTCTTAGCTGCCTCTCTTATAAATTATCTTATTCTATAACAGTGCTCTGAAAGATGTTCAAATCTTGGGATATTGTTTTATAAAATCACCCTAACCCTACTTTAAAGTTCTCCACAACATTACCCCTGATCTGCCAGGTGTTTCTGTGGTCTTTATGATGTTTGTTCATAAAGGTGCTCTAACAAACCTCTAAGGCTTTCACAGAGCAGTTGTATTTATACTGAGATCATATCACACACAAGATGACTCAATAATAAAGGCAATTGGTTTTACTGGATTTTAAGGGTATCAGATTTTGGTCTAAAATGCACACTTTTCAGATCTTTAGATGGAAAATAAACTAAGGCCATATATCCCTTGATTTTTTTTGTTTTGCTTGATTTTACTAATGTTGTCAAATTATTTGTTTTTATTTGTTTCTATTCTAGTTTGTGTTTTTATTCTTGCACTAGTGGAAAGCACTTTGTGTTGGTTTATCACATAATCTCCCAACAAAGATAAAGAAAGTTTAAGACCACATTTAAAACTGTTTGTTGGCTGTGGTGCTCTCAGAATCTCGGGTGAAGGCATTCCACAGCCCAGCAGAAATCCAGACTGCCCCATATCCCATAATGTCCTGAATATAAAAGCTTTATGCAAACACATCAGATGTTGATTATGTTAAAAGCTGAATTAAAGAGTATGTTGCTAGCTTTATATACCGCATATTGTACTGTATAGGTGGCACCAGAAAGTCTTGATATATTGACCCCAGACATTACTGATACAATGAACATGGCAAACATTTATTTAAATTTTTTTACAGCTAATATTTAAAGTTTTTGGCAAAAAAATGTGATTATTAAATTATTATTCTGCTTTTGTTTTTACTAAAATATTTATTTCATTACTAGTTTGCCATTATCTGCATTTCATCTACTGAAGTGAAGTTTCACTTTTACAATAGGTGTTTTCATTTCATGAATGAATTTCTTGTATCTTTGTTGTCCCAGAGTGATGAATTCTTCCAATGTAAAAGCAAATCAATCTCGCCAGAAAAAACATCTCTGTTTTTTCCATCTTCCCTCTGTGCAAACACTTTCAATCTCCTTTCTCTGTTCTGCTTTTGGTGTACACTTTTTGAAAGGGAAATATAATTTAATCGATGAAATTTACACAGCTCCACCCAACTCACACTTTACCCATATGCTACAGATCCATTGTCATGTTAGGGAAAGAATTTTGAGATGATTTGAGTTTTGGGACTTGGTGCTTTATTCTGTTGGAAGTAGCTGTCAGAAGATGTTTACACTGAGGTCATAAAGGGGTCGATATGGTCAGCAATAATACTCAGGTAGGATTTGGGATTTAAATAATGCCTGAAGTGTGCCAAGGAAATATCCCCCACAGCATTACACCAACACCACCTGTCTGATCCAATGATACATGTCAGGCTGGATCCATGCTTTCATGTTGTTTATACTAAGTTCTGACCAAACGATCTGAATGTTGCAGCTGAAATCAAAACTAATTTGAGCAGTCAATGATTCTCCAGCCTGTTACTGTCCTGTTTTCTTGAGCTCGTGGGAATAATAGCCTCTATGACCTGCTATTAGCACCCGATGTGGCCGTCTGCTGCTATAGCCCATCTGCTTCAAGGTTCAATGTGTTGCAATTCAGAGATGGTATTCTGCGTACTTTCGTTGTAACAAGTGATAATTTGACCTACCATTGAATTCCTTTCATTTCAAACCAGCCTGTCTACTATCCTCTGACCTCTGACATCACCAAGGCTTTTTTGTCTTTTCAATTTGCCACTCACTGGATATTTTCTCTTTTTCAGACCAGTTTCTGTAAACCTGACAGATGGTTGTGTGTGGAAAAACTCATCAGATAAGCAGTTTCTGAAGTACTCAAACCAGTACCATGGTACCATAAACCACATCACATTGAAAGATACTTACATCCCCTTTCTTCCCAGTTGTGATGAACTTCAGGAAGCCATCTTTACCACATCCAGATGTCTAAGTGTATTGAGTTGCTGTCTTGTGATTGGCTGATACATTGTTTGTGTTACCAAGCAAGTGAACATGGACCCTAACAAAGTGGCCAGTGAGTTCATGTTTTCTAAGAAGATGCCATCAGAGTCACATTACGCAACAAAAGAGGATGTGAATTTTGAAAGATTTAGGCAGGGATTGGGTGTGGTGTGATGTGAATTTCTTGATCTTCCCTGGTACTGGAAACTGAGAGTCAGTAAGTCTGTGAGCCCGTGTGTGAATGTCCAATACTAAAACTGATGCGGTTTACTTTTATTTTTGAAGAAAAGTAATTTAATTTTCTCCACAGATTTGATCTTATCCATGACAGTTTATTAAACAGTTACAATGTAGGTAGGTTGGTTCAATCAAAAAAAATGAAGGAGAAGGATTAGTCCAGCGTAAAGACATCTTGAGAAATTCCCTTCGCATTCTTCATTGTTTATTATTTATATCACATATAGAGGTATAGTTCAGAACATGCTTTGAATACAATCCATTTGTTTTATGCATTTGAAAATAATAAATGAGGCAGAGTTTCCAGAACACTGTTATTTAATTTTTGAGGTCACAAATGCTAAAATTCTTGTAGAATTCTAAACACACAAGTGTTTTATGAGGCAAGACTTAACCTGCTACCAGGAAAAACCTAGAAAATTTTTACCGATGGACATACAGGGATGTAATTTCAGAGGAGAGTTTAATCTAAATATGTTCATGGTGCAGGTATAGTGCCTTGCAGAGGTATTCAAAGTCCTAGAAGATTTCCAACTTTTGTGATGTTACAACTGCAGACCTCAATGTTTTTATTGGGTTTTTATGGAATAGACCAACACAAAGCACACCATCATTATGAAGTCAAAGGAAAAGATTAATTTTCAAACAGAAATCTGAGAAGCAATGTTTGCATATGTATTCAACCTTCCCTGAATCAAAAATGTGTGGTACCAACTTCCACTGCAACTACAGCTGCAAGACTTCAGGCATATGCCTGAATCGGTGTAACTGTTGCAAAAACAGTTAATCAATTTTGTTCTAACATTTATTTCAATCATAACTAGCAAAAGTGGTTAAAATTTAAATATATAGTAAAATGTAAAAAAAAAAGCATAAAATCGGAATTTCATTGAGCCATTCTAACAATTGATATGCCCTTCATCTTTTTTTCATGTTTTTTGCGGCACTAGTGGCCTTCATTTTATTACTTTTCAACAGTTAACAGCTAGAAAATGGTGGAGAGAGTGGGGGAAGGGTTTGCAGTAAACGTCGCCAGGATTCAATCCCGCGACAGCCTGCGTCGAGGACTTAGGCCTCTGTACATAGGTCGCACAGTGTTTGTATTTGTCCCCCACATTTTTTGCATGTAAAGAGTTCAATTTCACTCTAATCTGGACATAGCATCTTTTCCCCCTACATTGCTTGTAGTAAACTCTGAATGGGGCATCTTATGGTGTTCTTTCAACAATGGCTTTGTTCTTACCACCCTTCCACAAAAGACGGATTTGTAGAGTGCATAACTAGTTGTACTCTCTCCCCCCTGAAGTGTGCAGAGATCCACACCTCAGGTGGGATCCACACCTCCCACCTGAGGTGTGGATCCCACCTCAGGTGTGGGTCCCACCTGAGGTGTGGATCTCTGCAGCCTCTACCATAGACCTCTTGGGTTCATCTCTGATTAATGTTCTCCTTGCCTCAGTTTAGGTGAATGGCTATCTCTTGGTAGGTTTGCGGTTGTGGCATATTCTTTCCATTTTGGATGATGCATTAAACAGAACTCTGTGAGATGTTCAGAGCCTGGGATTTTGTTTTAAAACATAAACCTACTTTAAATGTCAGTCAATCTCTGGTGTGTTTATTACTCTTCATAATGCTGTTTCATTACCAATGTCTTCAAATAACAATGTTCATTTACAGTAAGGTTAAATTTCAAAAAGAGGAACAAAAATATGGGCTTTATAATATAGGCATTGGAATAAAAGGGTCTTAACACAAATTCATGCATACTTTTTAGGTTTCTAATTATAAAAAAATTGAAAACCATGAACATTTTATTTATTTATTACATAAAATACATTGAGGTTTGTGGAATTAATGCGACAAAATGTAGAAAAAGGTATAAAAACTTTTGCATGACCAGAGTTTTTATAAGTTGTATAAACGATCTGCTCATCAACAAATCACTGATACCATACTAACCTAAAGAAAGATAGCAGAGCCTACAAGAGACAATATAACTCTGCTTATAAACTGATCTATAAAAGCTTCGATACAGGGGGCACAAAGAGTTTATATTTTGGTTTCTTAATCTTTTTCAGTTTGGCGGTGAGATTTTTCAGGGTTTTAGGGTTTTGTTGGGACACCAGAGATTTATCTTTTTTGCAATTTGTTTGGGTTGACATCAGGTGTAAGTACTTTACAATCTTGACGTGAGCTGTGCTGTCATAAATTAGCTGCAAGTGGGTTTGTGAAACTGACTGGTAATATCTCTAGTTTAGTATAGAAGCTTCCTTATTATTCTTAGCATTGGTATAGCTGGAGAAATGTTTATTTCTTTGAGGGGGTCTTACAAAAGCTATTACTACTAATCAAGTGCTTTACTTGGGCATGTGTTTGCTCATCTGCAAGTGACTTCCATGGAAACAGAGATGCAAAATAAAAATGTGATTATGCACACAGCTGAAGTTTAAGTGAGCCCAATGAAGCTCCAGCAGAGTCAAGATGAACCACTTTGTCAAAGACTTTAACGGCACATAAACTGAGGTTCCCATTCAGCTCGCATTATCGATTCCTGACATTACTCCATCCTGACTAACTTCTACCTTGTTCCCTTTTCATCCTTTAATTTGATCTCTTTCCCTCCCTCAGAGACACTTCATTGAGATGCTGTCCTCTTTCCCACATCCATCAGAGCATCGCCTTCTAGTCTATTCCTCTTATCTCATTACTCTACCTAATTAGGCCCGAACGAGCTCATAGGGACCAATAACACGCCTTTACTCACGCATATCAATGAGATTCTCACACACGTGCAGATCAGCAAAGCTGTGTCAGATTTGTTTGTGTGTTCGACTGTGCATGCTTGCTGCACCGCAAGCCAATGAAACAGTTGAGAGCTATTTGAGATTCTGTTGTGTCTTCAGTTCCTTAATAGGACTTCACTCAGCTTAGATTTTTTTCAGTTGTATGATTGAAATAAAATTCAAAGAGTTTTTGAGTGTCTTAATAAAAATATCCATCAGAAAATGAAAACAAGTGAGGAATAATTAACCAAGGATTAAAGTGCCTGTGAACCCAACCAGCCACTAAATTCTAACTTTGTAAAGCATGCTTGATTTAATCCACTACTGTACATGAATAACATCGACAACATCTATTAACATTCAAATGAATTACTAGCGCTCTTTCACAGTACCACATCCAAGTATCAAAACTTACACATTCAGAAATGTTTGTCAGTTTTACAGCAGCAATTCTGTTAATGGGACCTGTTGCAAAGAATATGTGGAGTGCAATCAGTTAAATATTGTTTAAACGCATTCCCTTTTTGTGTTTTTGGATGTAGAATGAGGGTTTCGTAAATATAAACCTGTTTTCATGCATCTCTGCTCAATGTAGAATTATTTAGCTTTGTGTATACTTATTTAGCAATTATTGAGCAAAGTCTTGTCCGTCACTAGGTCACCTTTTCTTTTTTCTACGATGATACATAAGTTTCATCAGTACCACACAAACAACTTAAAAGGAGTGGAGGCTTTTACATCTCCATCTGGTGATGTCGTCCAGATGGAGAAGTAGGCTTTATTAATTGACCCTATCAACACATCCGACAACTCAAGAACTGATTCATTTCTCACTTCAAAATATGAGTCTTAAGTATAGATACACAGTGGTGTCAAGTGTGAATCACTCAGATGTATATTCTGGTTTACACTTACTTGATGTCAGTTGCCAACAGCAACTGGATAGTGCTTTGCAAGCCAAACTTCATTTTGTTGAGAAATATGCTGTTATATCTCTTAATATTCTGGGGCATGATCTTGTGACATCCCTATTGTTCTGTGTTTTGTGTTGTGTTTGACTCAATAAAGGCCTTGTCCATATCCAATGCAAATCAAAACCACTTTGGATGCAGAAAACAAGAATTCAAAAATAGCTTCAGCTTTGGGCTTCAAAAAGTTTTGAGATGAGGCATCGCCCTTAACCCCAAAACCTACTGTTTCACAGGAAACATCCAAACAGCCCAAACATGGCCTTCAGAACTAGTACCGTACAGGCTCATCCTGTTACAAACAGACTCTATACGACCCACTTTACTTTGACTGATGCTTCTTTTTATGTTTTGTCTGGGCGTGTAGCCTCCCACAATGGCTCCTCTGACATTTCTCACAGCTCTAGTCAAAGTTAAACATAGGGGTCACTTTGACCAGCAACAGGTCTCCAATGCATTTTTATCCCATTAGAGCTGTTTTTTCTTCTCTTCACGTTGGCTTCTATGAAACAAACATCCAGTTTGTGAAGATGCATTTTCTTCAAATTTCCTGGTTGCCCGTGGTTAAAGGTACCGAACAGGCAGTCAAGCTAAAGACAGAGAAGACACCACAGAATAACTTCACATGGGCTTTGTTTGATTGACAGCAAATTCAGCCATGCCTCTGAAAAAATGCAAAGCGTGATGGGCAGGAAGCGGGACATGGGGAACCTGAGAGATAAGTAAGATATTCATATTTATTATCATGTGCTTCCCTTCTAATGGCACCTTTAGCAACGGATCATATCGTAAAGTGCCACTTGCACAGTAATGGTGTTTTTTAGAGGACTAATAGAGACCGTGTTAATGTATTTTTCAAAAATGGAGGAAGAAAAATTAAGGTAAAATATCTGGAGTAGTTTCACCCAGGCCTTAGGTTGTCAGTACTGAGTGTATTTAATATGTTTTAACCTTTTTTTGGTAACTGGAAAGTCAAAGGGAATTTTTAGACCATCAGAGAGCAAATCAATGGAGTTTTCCTTTAATTTTAGTTTTTTAAATTCTGATTTATGCTATAGGATCACTTCTGTTGTGCAGAAGTTTTGTTTCATGTATGTTTAATGTTGATAAATTAGTAGAGACTAAAACACTGGCTCTGAAAGTGGTCTAAATTAGGTCAGGATATTTCAAGTCCAGCAGTTCCTTGAATTACACTTTAAATTTTCAGACTTAAGCCCTAGTGTCCTGTATCTACCTATTGTGCAGATTCACCCTTAACATTGCTTAAATTTTCCTCAAATCTGTTTTGTAACATAAAATCTAGACTTAGCTTAATTTCTGTTCTTAAAATTGTAGCTTCAAGTCTGTGAAACTTTAAAACCCCAACATTGCATCCACTCATCACGTTGGGGCTGGCTTATTCTGAAAATATCTCTGTCCTACAAGCAAGTGAAGCCCAGTGTTTGTTGAACCTGTGTGGAAAAGAGGAGTTATTTTTATCCAACTACAAACCCAACGGCAGGCTCCAAGCCAGCCCTAAGCCATTCACAGGATGCTAAAACTTCTTGTTTTGAAGTGTATGAAATCTCTTGAAAAAAACTATGAACTTTTGCTTGAAGTAAAAGTCACACAGGCAAAACATTGTTTATTCATACATGAGTCACCTCTGGGAGCATATTTCCTCCTTATTTTCAGAACTAAAAAAAATGCTTACCTGCAAAGTTTTGTGTTTTTGCCACTTTTATATTCAAACAAATCAGCATATGCATTTTACAGATTAAAATTTTTTGTAAATGAGTAAATCTATTTAACGTTAACATAAAACAGAAACATTTTGGTTTCTCTGTTTTATTTTATTTTACTGTTCTTGTCATTTCTGAATTCATCTGACTCTGCCTGTTTACCCACAAAATATGGATATGACAGAAAATAGATAAATAAACAATACGACTTATTTATTTATTAGTTTGTCGACTTTAGATACTTGCAACTTTTCCTTGTGTTTTAACTCATTTTGGGATGACAGGATCCCAGAAATGCTTCATTCTCACTTGAGCCTGAATGTAATTTTCTTCATTCCTTATACAGTATTATTACTAATTTCAAATCATATATTAATGCTTTTACTTTAGATTCATCAGGTTGTATATATCAATAGCATCGTGGTAAAATCTATATGAATTCTTTCAACTAATAAATTTATTTATTAATGTAATTTATGCTGTCCTGCTGGGGAAGATGTTGAAAAGATAAAACTAAATAAAATTAATTATTTTTTAGCAGGTGCATAATCTCTCACATTTGATACCTCATTTATCTGAAAATCTATCTATTTAGTGGGTAAAAGTTACCAGTTTAAGAAATATTTGTTTTTACAAACTCCACATTCAGTCTTGGAGCATCCAGGAATCTTTGACCATTCTTCCTTGCACAATCCCTTTCCAAAGTTCTGTGTCATCTCCTATGTTTTCTTTCCTTTAGCTTCACCACTTATTTTCAACAGGATTTAGATCTGGAAACTGAAATGGCCAAGAAAGAAGATTGATTTTGTCTGGTGAAGCATTTTTGTGTTGACTTAAACATGTGTTTTGGATCATTATCTTGCTGAAAGACCCAATGATGACCTTTTTTATTTTTGCAGCAGAGACCATGTTGAGGATGCCAAGAATCTTGGTATCTTTTTCATGAAATATGTTAGGATGTAGCAGGAGATGGAGAGTTTGATTGGGGCCTCACCCTCAGTAATATAGGTGCTACTCAGGTATGAATGTGTTATGACTGAAAGAACAAGATCCCAGATGAAAGTGGCTGGAATTAGCTTCTTTCATAGAGTGGCTGTACTCCCTAAGTAAAATGTCAGAAAATTTGGAATATTCGAGGAATATTTGGGTTTTCATCCTTGACCTGTAATCCCTGCAATCCATTCTCGGAAAAGTAAAAGACGATGGATGCATGGAATTTAAAAGAGTTTATAATGCACATCAGCGGCGTCAGACTTATATCAAAAACTACACCTCTAGTACTTTCTATGATACAGAGCACACTGGCCATGTCTAGTTGCCAGCTGATGCTCCAAGAGAGCAAACCCCTTTGAACCTGTATTAATCAGCCTCTACTGAACAAAACATAAATGGTAAAAACTTCTTATGGTAGCCTGCTGGCATGAAAGGATGACTGGATTTGGTGAAAATCCAGAGGTCTGTTCTGATCCTTCCAATGTGGGTTATCATTTGACACATGCCAATAAAAGTGCTCCGATGTGGCACCTCTGTTGTGCGTAGGCTTCAGGTGGGCATGAGGTGCTTTTCTGCACCCAAATGTTCGATTTTAGCAGAAATTTCTAAAGTGGTGAAGCAAAAAGTTCCAGTTAAAGCTATCTTTGTGATGGTTGGATAGAAAAGTTTTTTTGCATGTGCATAGCATCTAAAAGTTCTCTAACACTGAGCTTTGAAGATTTTTTGCCTTCTTTCCCATCCTTGTCATGGTGCATGTTGGTAAAATCATCTTGGGTCCCTGTCCAGCCTTGTTTGTCACTGTTCCAGTTATTTTAAACCTTTTAATCATTGTTCTGACTGTAGAGATGGTTTATTTTGGGCAAGTAGCTGTTTTCCTTTAGCTGCTTTCTGATTTCGGAACATTAGCACACCTCTACTTGAATTTCTTCCCTATTTTAAAGAGTGGCTGAAGGAAATAGGGGCCTGTGTCACATCATATTTATAACCCCTGGAAACAGAAAGTCGTGGAGTATTAATTTAATGTTCCTAAAAACCTTGATAAGCAAAACTTACAAACATTTTTTCAAATTTTTATTTATAAATGCATTCATTTATTTTATTTTATTCTAAAGCATGCTATCTTTGTACATGTAGAACATGTGCAGTTCTGTACCTATGAGAAAAAATATGGATCTAAAACAATTCCAAGAGTCTTAGAGTAAAACATTAAACCATAGACTTATTTAAACTGATAAAGAACCAATCCATCCATAAATAGATATAAATAACATACAGAGAATAGACAGCCTCATGCATTACTCAGTGTTTTATATTTGGACTCATTGATGAAGTCATAGGTTCTGACAGGGTTTCGTATGGTTGGTTTTCAAAGTAGTGGGAAGCAGAAGATGTGTGTATGGGTGTGTTTTGTGTGTACGTGTGTGTTTGTTTATTATTATATGTACATGTTGCCCACCTGCTGGTACACAGAGCACTTGTACCTTGCAATCACGTGTTCCTTAACTAACACTCATTTCCTGCGTCCTACTGAGATACAAGCTGGTTGCTGAAGCGCATACACATTAGAACACACATACACACCATTTGCACATGAAACGATCTAGCCACATGCTCAAAACAGATGAGTAAACATGGCCATTCAATGAAATAACTCTGATCCCAAGCAAAAGTAATAAAATTAATTATTTTGTTTACATGTCTTTTTATTCTGATACATTGAAGAGAGCATGTGGGGACAATAAAAGTCAAATTGTTTTATGTTATTGTAGATTATTTCTTTTTTTGTGCTGGTCCATTTTTGTATGTATGTAGGTGTACAGATGCAGAGGGGGCTTGTATCCAAAGGTGTCAACATATGTATCATATAACTTCAGTGGTAGTAATTGGATTAGCAAAAATTTAAACCCAGAATAATAACAATAATAATTTGAAGCATATACATAAAATACATGACAAAATATACAATATCATCATTATTATATAAAACAAACAAAAAAAAAATCAACAAATGAAAATAAATAAATGCAGTTGAGTCCAACTTTATTCATACCCTTGGGGGAATGAGTCCTGACCTGAATCTGATTGAGAATCTGTGGAGGGAGCTAAAGATCAGGGTGATGGCAAGGAAGCCAACATAAAAGTACATAAAAATTATTGAGAGAGGTATAAATAATTTTTTAAATGTAATTTGTTTATAAACTGTGAATAAAAACAGATTTTTTCCAATTGTTTTGATCTTTTCAGAGATGCCTGTCTCATTTCCAATCAGAAATAAGCCTCTTGATTGAATGAAAACTATTTTAAATTAAATTCTGCCTTGAACATTTTTGGCTCAATTGTAAATAAATAAATAGAGCTTCCTTCCCTTTCATTGCTGTCAAGGCCAGTTGATCCTGGAGCCAGACACGTGCTAAAAGAGAAGCACACCCAGTACATCTCAAAGACAAACCAAACTTCTCCACACAGGGCACAAACCCTCTATAAACTTTAATTCTGAAAGTCTCATTTTTGAATCCATGTTTTGGATATAACGTACCGTGTAGCGAATCTTCACCATTTTAAACGCGATGAGGGGTTTTATCAATAAGTTTACTGTGACCGAGGTGGGAAGTAATGGCGGCACAGCTGCAAGTGATGCTAAACAAATGCTCATCCATAAAAGATGAGCTCCTCTCCATGTCCCTCTTTCCTTACGAACACACACACATCACTATATTCTCACCGCTGAGTTTATTGACAAATCCTCTTTCTGTAAGATTGCATTTACCTCCTCGCTGTGTACTAACCAGATGGACAAACAAGAGTCTTCAAGCACAACTGATATATTTAAAAAAAAATATTTTCACTCTGTTATGAATCTGTGGTTTTGGATATATTACTCTATTCTCAATGATCAGCTTAGCCTCTTATGAATTTTGTAACAAAGTATCAGTGCTGCATATTATGGCTGTGCGTTGAAGCAGGTCACAGTGAATCAGTGCTTTCAGAGAAATGAAAGGAAACTAAATTTCCTTTCCATCTCTCCGTCACAGCTGTATCTGCCTCCTTCTTTCTTTCCCTAGTTAGTGCTATCCCCTACCCCCACCAACACCCCCTTCATTTCCTTCAGCCAGAGGCAATGAGTGACTTGAAGGGCAGAGGGTGAAAACACACATTAACCACAGAGAGCAACAGAGTGGCAGCTAAAGAGAAGGAAATGGAGAGATATACCATGTAAAAGAGATGGGGGGAAAAGATTGTCTTTGATATTGATCTGGTAATCTTTGCTGTGGTCTCTGGCAATTCTAATCTTCCTCCACATAAGACGAGGAGACACAAGGGAAGGGCAAGAGATAGAGAGGCACTGCACATGTGGAGGGAGAGCTGAAGGCAAGAGGGAGTTTTGCATGAGGAGGAGCAGTGCCATCCAGTGGTGCAACGAAATGGAGCAACATTGTGTGCTCACTGGGTTCTATACAAAACCATTTTTATACTTGAAATCCTTGAGATTTTGGTCCAGAATGATGTAAAAGTGTGTTATAGTTGCTGCAGATTTGTGAGCTTTGGATCAATAAAGCAAATTCCCTGTTCCACCACGTTCCATATGTGCCCTAAGGGAATAAAATCTGATGGCTGTGGAGGCTTTTGGAGTCAAATAAACTCATTGTCATGTTCAGCAAACCAGTCTGAGATGATCTGATCTTTGTAACATGGTGAATGATTTTGCTGAAGGTCTCCATCAGAAGATGGGTAGAGTGTGGTCATTAAGAGATGGACACGGCCAGCAACATTACTCAGCTAAGCTGTGGTTTGTAATCAATGTTTAGTTGGCACTAAGAAGCCCAAAATCTACCAAGAATCCCCCACATCATTGCATCACCACCCTGAACTTCTGATCCAAGGTAGGATTGATCCTTGCTTTCATCTTGTTTCTGCCAAATTCTTACCTCACCAATCACAGCTGTAATCAAGACTCATTGGACCAGGCAGCTTTTTTCAAACCAGTTATTATCTAGCTCTGGAGAGCCAGTGAGGATTGTAGCCTCAGTTTGCTGTTCTTAGTGGGCAGATTTTCTGCTGTCGCGCCAAATGCTTCATAGTGTGATCTTTTGCGCTTTCAGATATGGTTTCTGTATACCTTGGTTGTAACAGTTGTTTATTAAAGCTATGTTTATTATCTCAACCAGTTAATCAGCAGTTTCGGAAATACTTCGACCAGCCTGTCTGGCACCAACAACACTGCAATGCATGAAATCCCTTAAAGCTTGTTTTTTCCTATTTTGATGTAACTTTTACCTGCAGTTCTCTGCAGGTAAAACCCCTTAAACTCTACCACTGCCATGTGATTGTGATTTGCTATTTGTGTTAACAAGCAATGAAATATGTGTACCTTAAATAGGTGTACCTTAATATATTTCTTCTGAACTAGAAGTAAAAAACAGTCACCCATAAACATACTAGTAGTAGTAAAAGTAAAAATGTTTTTGGTAAAAAGGCTACTCAATCACTGAGTAACTGTGTGATCTAAACATCTGGTTTAATTTATGAAAAATGATGTAATTAGACAGACAAAAAATATTCACTTATGTGCAAATTTGAGTATTTTCAAGAATAAAATAAAAAATTAATACAAATAAATGGCATCTTTACAAAATAACAAATTAAAGAAGAAGAAACAAACATTTCCAAATCAAATTTTTCACATCATAAAGCTACAAACTTTATTAAAAGAGCACTTTTCATAGTCAAGTCTGAAGCCGATATATACAGGAGGTAAAGTATATGTTGGAACGGTGCAAAGTACTTCCAGTGACAATAGATACCACCTTGTATGTTCACTTGAACTCCAATTGGCACAGCAGGCTCAGCAAATACAGAATTACAACAGAGCAATGACGTTTTTAAACATAAGATGTCTCACTATTACAAACTGTATAGGTCTGTGTCTGTCTAGTGCATTTTTACATAAATGTGCTTGTTCTTTGTTTAGTGAAGTAACTCGGGGTGGATAAGAGTATCCAGAAATAGTACTCAACTAGGAGTAATTTTACTGCAAAATGGCATGTAAAAGTAAAACGTACTGTTGTGATTATGAATATGAATATATTATTTAATATTAATACTTTAATATTTTATTAAATAATATTTCAGTCTGTTAAGGGTTGTCCTGTGAATACCAGCCTAATAAGGTGGTGGTATAAGGACAAAACTGAAAGGGATGAGCCAAGCTCTGACATTATTGAACAGCAAAACTCTGCACACACACGGAATGAATTCACACAATTTCTTAAAAATACAAGAATTTATTAACAAAAATAAGTCAACTCAAGTCTAGTGGGCTTTGTACAATATAAACAAGTTGATCAAACATGGTTGAAAACCATGACCGAAAGAGTGATGCAACATTACCATGCAATATTTATGTTTGAGAACCAAGGATTATCTTGAAGAATCTGGAATTGAAGTTACGTTAGTCTTAGAACTAACTTAGGCACTAATTGGCATACCTTTAGACAGCCATTCACAATGCAAGATCAGATAAAATGTTATTTTAATAAAATAATATTTTAAAGAATGATTTGCTGAATAAAACCAACCTTCTGGAAGACCGATTCTCAATGGTGTTTAATTAGCTGCCTTTCTTTATTAAAATAATATTTAAGGAAATATTATTTTGAATAAGAACCAAATCTTTGAGAAATGGGACTTGGATGCAGTTTGAAGGGTGATGTCTGTTTGCCAGCAAAGAGACATTAGCGTGCTGTGTCCCTCCGTCCACTTCCTCTGGGGACATGCGTGGAAGAGGTCAGTTTGTTGCAAAAGCGGGGTTTTTATTCGGACAGTGACGTCACGGGAAGTCCACTGTTATTCCCTGTTTCTGGCTGTGCTGGAAGTAGGTTAATGCGATTTATTTTGAAGGTTCCAGAAAATTTCTTACTGGCCCTTCATGTTGTACCCATGGCTAGGGTCCCAACAGTACAGTGCAGTAAACTACTCCTAAAAGTACATTTTAGGCCACCACCAGGGAGTGGTGGGAGTGCTGCTACTCTGGGTCCCTGAGCAAGACCCTTAACCGGATTCTCCCCGGGTGCTGCACAGTGGCAGCCCACTGCTCCCTATAGGGATGGGTTAAATGCAGAGGACAAATTTTGTTGTAATTTACACTTACAATGACTAAACTAAAGATTATTATTATTTTTTCCAGGAGTTACTCAAGTAAATGTAACCAAGTAAATGTAACTAGTCACTACCCGCATCTGGATTTAAACAATTTGGGGATGTTAAACCAATCCTGTGCTTCAACGAACTTTATTGCATACAAGAACCAGGTATTTTTTATACACTTTATAAAAGAATACAAAAACGTAATTTTAAAGGACACATGGCCTTCTAAAAAGGGAAGAGAGTCAGTTCAGTTCAGTTTTCAGTTTTTTATTTATTTATATAACGCCAATTCACAACACATGTTGTCTCAAGGCACTTCACAAAAGTCAGGTACATACATTCCATTTAGTCCTAACCATTGAACAGTGCAGTCAGATTCAGTTATTTATTCAAATTGGATAAAAAGTTTTTCTGAAACCCAGCAGATTGCATCCAGTCAGTGACTTGCAGCATTCCCTCCTCCCGGATGAGCATGTAGAGACAGTGGACAGTCACTGGTGTTGACTTTGCAGCAATCCCTCATACTGAGCACGCATGTAGCGACAGTGGCAAGGAAAAACTCCCTTTTAACAGGAAGAAACCTCAAGCAGAACCAGGCTCAGTGTGAGCGGCCATCTGCCACAACCGCCTGGGGGTTTGAGAGAACAGAGCAGAGACACAAAGAGAACAAAGAAGCACTTTCTATGGGAAGGAAAAGTAAATGTTAATGGTTGTAGCTCCTTTAGTCGTTTCACCTAGAAAGAAAGAACATATAAACTCTGAGCCAGTTTTCAAGGTTAGAGTCTGAAAGAGAGCACATAGAGATAGTTACAGTAAAAGCTCAGTCAATCGCCATGTCTAGGAGAGAGAAAGGGTTAAACACTGAAAGACAGGGCCATGTGGATCATCGGTAGAGGGTGAGCATTAAGTTGTTGCCAGCAGAAGCTCGGATGATGCCCTTCTCCAGAAAGGTGTCACAGGTAGACACAGAGTCAGGCCAGGTGTAGCTTCTACGAAGAGAAAAGAGAGAGAACAAAGTTAAAAGCTGAAATAACCTCAAATAATGCAAAATTGGAGAGTAGTGTGAGAATGTAGCGAAGAGGGTGAAAGTGGTCATTATGTCCTCCAGCAGCCTGCAGCATAACTACAGAGATAGTTTCAGTTCAGATTATTTAGTTAAACAGCGCTTCATTTCAACAATGTCGTTTCAAGGCACCCCACAAAGGGTCCCTCTGATGGTCATTGTTATACTGAAAACCACAAGGATTGGGGGTACCTCTCGCTGTCAGACTGATTATAACCATTGGAAAAGAGAAGGGGTCATACAGGTAGCAGAAATGGAGGGTGTGTTTGCACCTCAACCATAACTGAGCTGGTTTAGGCTAAACCTGACTCCCCCTTACTCCATCCAACAGGGAGGGAGGAAGGCTCCCTCCCGCTTGGATGGAGATCCAAAAGTAGACAGGGTGTCTGCCTCACGGACCAAAACCGGGAGCTGGTTCCACAGGAGAGGAGCCTGACAACTAAAGGCTCTGCCTCCCATTCTACTTCTAGAGACTCTAGGAACCACCTGTAAACCTGCAGTCTGAGATCGAAGTGCTCTGTTAGGAACCTTAGTGTCCTTCAGTGGTTCACAAGTCGTCTTTCCAACTATAACCGCCATAGTATAGGATCATTCTCACTTCCCCTGACTATAAAATATAGCAAATAGTGAAAGAGGAACCAATAACACCGCACTCAGAAGCTCCAGTTAGAACTGTTGCAGTTTCCTCAACATTCTAGACAGCAGAAGACGGTTGGGTGTTTTCATTGTGCTCTCATAAAATTCAAACACACACAGTGCTTTGCAAAAGTATTCATGCACCTTACCTTTTCTCACATTTAAACCATAAACTTTCATGTATTTGACTGGGCTGGTGCGTTCTTGGTGACGTGCCGTTTCTGCCTCACATAACTTTGGGCATGTAAGTGAAAAAGTTAAATTCTGGTTTCATCTAAGCAGAGCACTTTGTTCCTTCTTTGTTCTCTGCACGCCTTGTGGCAAACTTTAGACTGGATTTCTAATGGATTCCCTTCAACAATGGCTTTCTTTTTGCCACTATTCCAGAAAGAAATTTGTAAAGTCTACCACTAACAGCTGTCATATTATAGGATTCTTCCAAATGAGGTGTAGATTTGTGCAGTTCCTACAGAGTTGCCATTAGCCTATTGGCAGCCTCTCCTCTCCATAACTTTATCTGCTGTGTTCCTTGGTCTATTTGATGCTGTTTGTTCACAAATGTACTCTGACAAACCTCTGACTCCATCACAGATTTATACTGAGAATAAATCAGGGGAAACAACGCAACACTTTTTAATTGTAAAAACTCATTAAAGCCAAGCAGTATAAATAGTTGTAGTGCTTTTTTACACCTTCTCTCACACACCTTAGCAAAACAAGCCAATCAGTGAAGCCTTTAACCGTTCCTGTCTGACACATATGTAGCAACTCACAGACATAAGCTGAGCAGAGAGGCTAAACACAAGCAGAGACGCATGCTAAGCAGACAAGGAATTTTTTTTTAATTGACCTTTTTGCAGTTTATTATTCAGAGGACCTGGGGCTTTGATTTCTTCTTTCTGTTCTAGATGAGACATCAATAACTGTGCTGTTAATGTCAAGCCACTACTGACTCTGCTCTTCCAACAGGGAGTTCAGAAAGGATAGGGGAACAAGAGAGGGCAATCAACTGTTCAGTAACACAGCTCCTCACACGTCTAATCATATTGGTCTGCGCAGAACATCCAATTAATTGCTCACAGTATCACACTGCTTCTGGCTTGAATTCTCCCAGCAGAGCCATCCACAGCCTATTGACAAGAACCCAGACTGCATGTTGGGGAACAGAAAGGGATTTTGGAGCATCTGATCTGTGATATCAAACAGATCTCAACAATAAATATAACAAATTTATATATTACTGAATCTCCACCAAGTTTATTTTATTCAGCAGTTTTTTTTAAATTCAGGGCACCAGCCTCTCTCGATTAAAGCTGTAGAATAAATTAAGAACAGATCTTAAGAAATGTTCAAGTTTGACCAAATTTAAAAAGCATTACAAAAGAACTGGCTTTACAGGTAACAGCAATGAACTAGGGTTTTGACTGGTGTTAACAAAACGTACGTATATGGGTGTTTCTATGTGTATATGCAGATTAGTTTGCACAATGGATATCAAAATCTCTCTTAAATCAAATTTTTTGGGGTGTAATGAAATGAGACCATAATACACCCATCCAACCATATTCTATACCCGCTTCTTCCATACTGGGTTGCAGGGGAGCTGGTGCCTATCTCGAGCAGTCTATGGGCGAGAGCTGGGGTACACCCTGGAGGTTGCCAGTTCATCGCAGGGCAACACAGAGACACACATGACAAACAACCATGCATAAACCCATTCACACCTAAGGGCAATTTAGCAAGACTAATTAACCTAATAGTCATGTTTTGCAGACTCTGGGAGGAAGCCAGAGTGTCCAGAGAGATCATGTAAACTCCATGCAGAAAGACCCCCAGCCGGGAGTCGAACTGAGGACCTTCTTGTTGCTATTCCACAGTGCTACCAACTGCCCCACCATGCAGCACCATAACACACCCTTCCTGTATAACTCAATTGAAAAACTAACAAATCAGTTTGGGGGGGAGTGTTAAAACAGAAGCTGCAACAATCTTGTTGTATAAGTCTAGAACCCCTTAAACTAATGCCTTGCTAAAACACTTTTTGATTGGAGTTTAGCATCCTACCTTTTTAGGTTTAAATTTGTCATTAAGTTTAGTAAATCTGGTTGACCTGAAATAAAGTTCAGCTGTCCTTGCCTATTTACATTTTTTTTCACAAAAGTTTGCAGAGATGTTGCAAAGGAACAAAATAATATCATTATACAATTTAGAGCATTATATATATAATCAACAATCCATGATGAAAGTATGGGGCAACAGTGACATTACAAAAACTGGATGTTTCTCCTAAATGAATTTAAGAGAAGATGGAAACTGTTCTGGAAGCTGTCAGTCGGCCAACGGTCACACTGGAGGAGTTGCAAGTCTTTGCCAAATGGACTGGTTATTTTCCACATGTGACAATGATATTTTCTTCAAGAGAAACATGCAGGCCTGACTACATGCTCTTGAAACCTTCTAGGAGAATGTGCTATGGTCTGATGAAACAAAATTGTATCTATTAGGCCAGAAGTCCACAAGTTTTGTTTGGCACAAAAACAACACTGTGCATCACCGGAACCACACAATACCAACTGTTAAACATGGTGGGGGCAGCATCATGAGTGTCACTTTGGACTAGGAAGCTCTAAGCATACTGCATTTTCAGTTTTTTTTAACTAAGCAACTGCTAAACAGAGAAAATAATTAGCATTTTTGTCCATAATAAAAATAAACTGTGCAAAATAAAAATAAGCTCAACATTAAGCAACTACAAGAGCAAAATTACACACAGATGACATTAGATCGTATAAAGCACGTAACAATCATCTCACATAAACAGAAGAGTAAACAGAAGGGCGCTAACATCTGCTTAGTGTGTGCCTTGCATGCTCTGACTATTTCACATCAGACTTAAAGCACAGAGACTGGACACTTCTGCTTCTTGATTACATGCTGTGTTGTATACTGTCCCAATGTCTTGTCATTTATGTTGCCATATAAAAAATTGCCTGTTACCCAGGTCTAAACATGAGGAAATGAAGCTGATTTTGTGGAACATCTAGCACTGTGACATGTTTGCAGTTTGTGTCACTTTTGTTATGTTACTGTTTTGAGTGCTGTATTTGTATAAGGAACAAGCATGTGAAATTCACAGTATTCTGCTGAGTTAGCACAGGGTATGTGACTTTAGCTGTGTCACTTTCTGTCTGTCTGTAAATGACACTTCAACGCTCTATGAGATCAATCAAGTGGATGGATGACTATAAGTCAAATTCTAAGTTTTAGCAGTCGTGCATAATGTTAGACTCATAGCATAATACCTCAGTCATATTTTGCGTTACTGCTACAATTTCAATAAAAAATAAAATGTACTTGCTGGAAATTGATTTTTTTTTCTTGTTTTATGAAAACTTCAACTACGACTTTGGCAATTATGCTATGAGACTAATAATATGTGCAGTATACATCAATAAAATGCAAGACAGATCCACAATAGTGTAAAGGAGTATTAATTCTGGGTATTCTGGGTTGTTAGTGTAAATTGGCTGTAAATGCATGAAGTTGACATTAAAGAACTGCATAATGGACAGTCTTTTAAATGACAATACCATTTTGGGGCTAATATATCAAGTATTTTAATTCAAAGGACTCAAGTATTCATTTCAATCTGAAAAGACTCACAAAGAAAGGGACGGCAATTAGAAAAGTTTTAATGATGAGAAATTTCATGGTTATTGTTTTGGCGCTCAGACCTGGGAGGAAGACATGAATGCTGAGAATGACATGAGCTAAGATGATCATTTGTAAGGCTTAGATTTAGAGATGTCATCCCCCTGATCCGACACTGGTGGTGGATTGGCGGCCAGGGAGCGAGGAAGCCAGGAGTAGATATGAAGGAAGATGGTGGAGGTGGGGTGGAGGAGGGATGAGCTCAGCTGACAGGCGAGGATGAACACAGCTGAAGGTCCTTTAAAAACAAGGCGTCGGAAGGTGATTGGATGAAGGATCAGACGGACAGGATGCTGATTGGAAGGCCGGGAGACGCACAGAAGAGTCATTGGAAGGTAGAGGCGATGAAGGTGAGTCTTTCATTCTGAATTTTCATTTAAACTCCATTTAATTACAAGTCACTGCTGTTAAAGTCGTACAAGAATTGAGGTCCAAGTCTTGTATGATTTCATCAAATTAAGTCTGAAATCATTACATCCGTGATTGGAGTCTGACTTGATACCAAGTCAGTGTCTGAATCCCGCATCTTTGAAAACAGGTGGCAAAGTAATCAGAGGCAGCACAGTTTATAGAGGATATCCAGAGTCGAGGGCATTACAATGAGGATACAGCTCAACAATAGACGAGAACAGAAGCCAAGAGCTGTTTTTATTGGAATTTATTGAAATATTTTCTCATGTCATTTTCTCAAGATAACAAAACTTGTTTTCTCAAAAGGTTATGTTGATACAGAAAGACTCAAGTGTAAACAGGGGGGACGACACATACATGGCAACATGCATATGTGCTCTGAGCTCTCTGAGCTTGCATTTCACAGATGTACTTTTACAGTGTCATAACTTCAATCTTTGTAAGGAAAACACCCACAAATGATAGCCGTGTATTATATCTTCCCATTACAGTATGCATCCAGGTTTTGCATCTTTTTAATTTAACAGCTTTTTCTGAACTGTACAGGATTAATGTCACATTATATTTGGCGAACGGCTTTTGAAAGATTTGTCGTGGTTTAATTAGTTTTTATAACAAAAGCTTGGGAGTTTAACAAGTGTCCATACACTGCTAAGAGCAACTGCAGATATGTTACAAATATCTGCTAACCCTTGATTTGGAGAAAAAGACATGAATTATCAAAGCAATCCTATTTTAGATTAATCAATTAATAAACTATACCATTACCCAGAACATTTTGATTAAGCTAAGAGAGATTGGCAAGAAACACATAAACAAATTCAAATCCTAATCAACCAAACAGTATCACCATCCTTAGGTGTTTGGTGTTTGGATTTTGAATTTCTTTTCTGTGTGTATTTTCACTATTTCTCAGCTTTTTGTTATTTTCTTTAGGTCTTACTTTCCTTGTTTCTCTGTGCTCTTAGGTGTTTACATTATTAGTACATTCTTTTGTTATATTGGTTATTCTACTTCTAGACTTATATACTCTTAGATTTCTGTTGGATTTTTCCTTTGGTTTCTCCACCTGGTTAATTAGTTCTCCCACCTTCAGCTGCTCTCCCTGTCTCTCTCCTCAGCTGCAACTCATCCCATTTAATTAGCTCTTCTGGTTTCCTTGCCATTTCTCGCACCCTGCCTCAGTGTATTTAAAGGGGACATATCATGTAAAATTCACTTTTTTAGCCCTTAACTACACTTTGTTTTGTATTTTGTAGTCCATGCTTAAGTAAGTCGAAGATAAAGTGGAGAAGTCTAAATGTTTGGCTGTTGGGTGTATTAACCCACACAATTCATTACATCGTCCACCAGCATCAGAACCTCTTCGAGGTTTAAACTACATTCCGTAATGTAGATACTTGATATGGATGGAGAGAGTGTAAATACAGTAATAACACACCATTGCTATGCATTCATTTGTCATATTCGTTCTCCTCTCGCTCAGGGTCAGACTCTGGCTCGGACATGTAGGACTGGATGGACTTCTGTTGTTGACATCTTTTAGTCAATTTGGGAATACAACAGTTCTGCACTGCTAGATAATTGTACTTCTGTTGACAAACTACAAAAATGGCTGAACGAAGTGGAGTGGAATGCTCTGCGACCTGGAGGGAGGTGGGGTGTTAAGTGCCTCAATAGCATTTCAAGAGACTGCACCAAAACAGGTTTCTCTCAGACACCTCAGAACAGGGGTAAAAGAGGAGCCTGTGGAGCTACAATGATGAGGACAACAAGGAAATCAGACTAAAGCATTGCAGTTCTCATTATATAGACCACAACTAAATGATTTAAGTGTGAAAAGGAAGAATTTAAAAGCATATGTCCCATTTAAGCTTCTGGTTTGCCATTGCACTGCTGGATATTTACTGTTTGCCTGCCTGCTCCATGTCTGTAGTTCTGCCCATGTTAGAAGTCCTGTTTCTCCTGTGAAACACTTCTAAGTCCACATTTGTCTTTTTTGCCAGGCCAACTCCAGACAAGCTCTGCATTTGGGTCCTTTATCAAACTAACAATGACAGACATTTATGCAAGCAACTTTTCTAAACATAATATAAAATGGCAATATAAAATCATAGTTTTGTTAGCACTTTCACACGTATATTTAACCTAACAACATGCTTCGTTTTACAGCATATGGCCTTAAATAACATCTGTTACACCATGGAAACACTCAGTCTGTGGTTGATAAGTAATCTAGTGAATCAGCAGCTGAATCATTTCAGGATTTCCCACAAATGACAAACTTTTATTTATTTATTTTTCACTAAATATTGAAACAAATTTTAGGTTAGAAAAATAAAATAAAAAACAACAACCTGATATTGATGTTAATTTTATTGTTATTAAAGCAGTACATATCTAGTGATTTTTATTACTTTATTATTTACTTTTTTAATTTACTTTTTACTTTTTTTCCATCCTTTCTAACTAATCATTTTAATATATTTCTTTTTTACTTTCTTTTAACCCTAGAATTGAAAATAGAAAAGTTTTTGCAGTATGAAGTTTGATTTCAACACAAACAGGCTTGTTAAGTTTATAACGCTCTAAGAAAATTACGCAGGTTGCATTTTCCACAGACACACCCCCTACCTCTTTAAAACTGCCCTGTTTCCCACTACTATCAGTTTCAACAGACAGACAGACTGAGAAGCTCATCCAGCTGCTCCAGAATGATGTTCCAGGTATAACATTTTTACAGTAGATTCACAGAAATTATTTAGAACATTAAATTCACTCACATGAAAATAAATAAATGCTCCAACAGTGGGAGAACTACTGTACTCTTTTAGAGGACTAGGAGATGCGATAAGCATTTTTTTTAAATGGCTTCAAATTTTTAGCTTAAAATGAAGCAATTGTGTGAATTTTGAGCTTAAACTTTTTTCTAATAACTGTCTAATATTTTTTTATTATATAGTTTTATAGTATAAAATAAACCAGACTGTCCTAGTTTATGAAAGTAAAATAATCTCATTAGAATCAGAATTTTTTTAGACATTGAATTTATGACACTGAATTTTTATCCTGTGCAATTATGTATGTGAATTTTTTTTTGTACTTAAAATTTGCCAGCAAAAATTCACCTGCAAGAATTCGCCTGAAAAAATTCACCGGCAGAAATTCACCTGCAGAAATGCGCCTGCAAAAATTCACCTGCAGAAATTCACCTGCAGAAATGCGCCTGGAAATGTGTTGCTGCTTCTTCCGGTCACTTCAAAATAAGAGCATCTGCGGAAAGGGTTGGGACACTAGCTGTCATCAGGTCAGTCAAACATTTCATTCAGTTCCATTTGATGAAAAAAAAAACAGGTCTCAAATGGGTATTAAAGCAATCAGCACTCGATCGAGTCGAGCGTCTTTTAGCCAATCAGATTACGCTTATTTGATCACGTAACACACATTGCCTTGGGCAGAGGCGAGTCTCTTAACAGTTTGCTGGATAGTGGCTTAATGAAGATCAGTGATGGGATTTTTCTGCCAAAAATATATTATTACTAAACAGCTGGTAATTAACACCCATTTGAGATTCGGTATTTTTTTTTCATCTAATGGAACTGAATGAAATGTTTGACTGACCTGATGACAGCTAGTGCCCCAACCCTGTCCGCAGATGCTCTTGTTTTGAAGTGACCGGAAGAAGCAGCAACACATTTGCAGGCGAATTTTTGCAGGCGAATTTCTGCAGGTGAATTTCTGCAGGTGAATTTTTGGAGGCGAATTTTAAGTACAAAAAAAAATTCACATACATAATTGCACAGGATAAAAATTCTGTGTTATAAATTCAATGTCTAAAAAATGTCTGATTCTAATGAGACTATTTTACTTCCATACTAGTTCATTATTAAAAGATGTAATCAGATATGGTTGGTGTTATGGTGTCACTGGTTGTTGTTAGTTACTCATTAGCAGGAACCCCAGTGAACATTGGTCACTTGCTTTCAGACTGGAAATCCTCTGTAAACAAACAGCACGGGAGAGAGTTGATTGGGGACACATTTAAAAGATATTTTAGAGTTTAGGATCAGAGAATTTAATTAAAGCACGGCTGTCTAATCTTTAGGCTCCAGAGATTTTTTGTTATTACAGCCTTTCCTCCAGGGAGACCCCAGGTGGTGTAATAACTGAGTGCACCTGCTGATGTAAGAGTTTGTTCCTTTCTCCTTTTGCTTTAGGCTGCACCTATTTTTGCTAAATACCCAGAAGGAATGTGAAAACCATATAATTGGAGAAGAAGCACGGTTTGGAGATGAGC
The DNA here is from genome assembly GCA_036173005.1 of Crenichthys baileyi. NCBI lineage: Eukaryota > Metazoa > Chordata > Actinopteri > Cyprinodontiformes > Goodeidae > Crenichthys > Crenichthys baileyi. The sequence goes on along the minus strand of JAHHUM010000704.1, from coordinate 10,702 downwards.
AGTAAAAGTTGGCAAGTTCATAGAGATAACGTAAAATCTTTCTTCTCTCCAGGTGACATTTCTTTTAGCTCAGCTGCTTCTTGCAGTCTCAGTCCAGTCAAACTCCCAGGCTTACCTGCCGATTGACTGTGATGACATTTATCAACATGACAGCAAGAGCTCCAGTGGGGTTTACACAATCTACCCAGGAGGTCCAACCACACCACTGCATGTCTACTGCGACATGGAAACTGATGGGGGGAGACTGTGAGTACTTCTAAAGTGGCCCATTTTCAGGGTACAAATATTGAAAAACTATTCACACCCTAAACTTGTTCACATTTTTGTCTTGTTACAACAAAACACTTCAGTGGATTTTTTTTTACCAGACATCACATAAAATACAATGAAAATAAACATTTAGATGTATGAATAGCTTTGCAAGGCACTTATTAGATAAGCCTTTTGTCATTTCCTGTTGTGTTATACAATTTAGGTATGATAGAGTGACATAGCTAAGCTTAAACTCTCCACAGATCGAGTGTGTCTCGCTGTTCTGAGCAATTAAGCTCATCTGTGGCTGTAGAGTTTGTTATTCAGATCACTCAAGCTAGCCTTCATAACAGTATGCATCGGCAGGTTACGATGCTGCAAAATGAAACCGAGAGGAATCCACTCCATCCATCATGTATTCATGTTTTTTTTTCATGATGAATGATAATCTAAACTGTTCAAGCATCAAAGGTGCATCTTATCAGCTCCACCTAAGCTCTGTGAATATGATATAGGAGGGTTTTTTTTTTTTAAACGATTCGCTTTAGGCTTAATGGTAAGATTGGTGTTTAGCTTTCCAAATATGTGGAAAATTGTCTTTGGCCTCACATGGTGGTTAACAGAAACAAAAACAAAACGTACCATAAGGGAAACATAAAAGAAACATTTCTCACTAACTGACAAAGCACAAGATCTCCAACAAACGACGGGCACCAAGTCTAAATAATGGTCAGCAGTTGGGCAACATTATTGCGTTTGGTATGAAAGATTTCTTATAGATGTTCTTGGTTGGTCTTACTGCTCTAAATCACATTCCAGAGTTGAGCTTAAAAAAATTTCCCAAATAGGGGGTCACCTGGGTTACGAAAAAATTTGTTGGACCTTTTGTTTTGCTTGTCTTTTGTACAAATGCATCCCAGCATTATTGGGTAACGGGTCAGACAAAGAGCGTTTTAGAAGCCTTGCTGAGGACTACCACAATGAGATATGTGATATTCCCCGGTATGGTAGAGCCAGGGTCCCACCCTGGGGCCAGGCCTAGGGTCGGGACTCATCGGTGAGCGCCTGGGGGCCGAGTTACTCCTCGCGGGACCTGGCCAGGCCAAGGCTAAACGAGGGACACAAGGCCATCACCAAGCGGGCCCACCATCTGCAGGAGAAACCATGAGGGACCGGTGCAAAGAGGATCGGGCAGCAGACGAAGGTGGAGACCTCGACAACCCAATCTCTGGTGCTTAAACTAGCTCTAGGGAATGTCACCTCAGTAATTGGGAAGGAGCCTGATCTTGTGTGGGAGGTTGAGAGATATCGGCTAGAAATAGTTGGGCTCACCTGGGCCCAGGAACCCAGCTCCTTGAGAGAGGTTGGACTCTCTTCTACTCTGGAGTGGCCCACAGGGAGAGGAGGTGGGCTGGGGTGGGTTTGCTTGTGGCCCCCAACTCAGCTGTCTCGTGTTGGGGTTTACCCCGTTAAATGAGAGGGTCGCTTATCTGTGCACATTGGGTCGGTTAGAGGTCTCTCTCTATTGTTTTGGCCTACTGGCCTAGCAGTGGTGCAGGGAACCCGACCTTCTTGGCCTCCATGTCGGGGGTGCTGAACAGTGTCCCTCTTGGGGACTTTCATTGTGCTGGGGGAGTCCAACGACAGTGACACCTAGAGAGGTGTGATTGGGAAGAACGGCCAGTTTGGTGGACCAGTGGATTTAGTCTCTTCTTTTTCCAGATGACGTGGTCCTGCTGGCCTCCAGTAGCCAAGACCTACAGCATGCACTGGGGTGGTTTCCAGACGAGTGTGAAGCAGGCGGGATGAGGATCAGCTCCTCCAAGTCCAAGGCCATGGTTTTTGACCAGAAAAGTGTGGCTTGCGCTCTTCAGGTTCAAGAGGAGCACGTGCCTCAAGTGGAGGAGTTCAAGTATCTCGGGGTCTTGTTCACGAGTGAGGGGAGAATGGGGCAGGAGATCGACAGACACATTGGTGCGGCCACTGCAGTAACGCTGTGCCGGTTCCTTGTAGTGAAGGAACTTCTAAATGCTTCTAAATTCAGACAAGACAGAAGTTGTCATCCTTGGACCAGAATCTTTGAAGAAGAAACTGCTTAGTCAATCAATTAATGTGGACGGCAAGAAATTGACCTCTGGTAATAAAGTAAAAAACCTTGGTGTTATTTTTGATCAGGACATGTCACTTAAATCCCATATTAAAGAAGTTTCCAGGATTTTCTTCTTTTACCTTCGGAATATTGCCAAAATTCAAAACATCCTGTCAAGGAGTGATGCTGAAAAACCCTGTTAAAGAACAGAATTTAATATTCTCCTTCTCACATATAAAGCCCTTAATGATCAAGCTCCGTCATACATCAGAGATCTGATTCTTCCATATATTCCTAACAGAACCCTTCGTTCTCAGACTGCAGGTTTACTGGTGGTTCCTAGAGTCCCTAGAAGTAGAATGAAAGGCAGATCCTTTAGCTATCAGGCTCCTCTCCTGTGGAACCAGCTCCCAGTTTTAGTCTGTGAGGCACCCTTTCTACTTTTAGGCTTAAAACGTTCCTTTTTGAACAAGACCCCGAGATACTTGAACTCCTCCACTTGAGGCAGGAACTCCCCTCAACCTAAAGAGGACAAGCCACCCTTTTTTGGTCGAGAACCATGGCCTCGGACTTGGAGGAGCTGATCTTCATTCCAGCCGCTTCACCTCGGCTGCGAACCGCCCCAGCGCATGCTGTAGGTCTTGGCTAGAGGGGGCCAGCAGAACCACGTCATCTGCAAAAATAAGAGATGAAATCCACTGGTCCCCAAACCAGACCCCTGCGGCCCTTGGCTGCGCCTAGAAATCCTGTCCATAAAAGTTATGAACAGGACCAGTGACAAAGGGCAGCCCTGCCGGAGTCCAACATGCACGGGGAACAGATCCGACTTAGTGCCGGCAATGCAGACCAAACTCCTGCTCCGCTTGTACAGAGACCGGATGGCCCCTAATAAAGGGCCCCTGATTCCATACTCCTGGAGCACCCCCCCATAGGGCACCACGAGGGACACAGTCGAATGCCTTCTCCAGGTCCACAAACGCATGTGGACCGGTTGGGCAAACTCCCATGAACCCTCGAGTACCCTGTAGAGGGTATAGAGCTGGTCCAGTGTTCCACGGCCGGGACGAAAACCACACTGCTCCTCCTGAAGCAGAGGTTTGACTATCAGCCGGACTCTCCTCTCAAATACCCTGGCGTAGGCCTTACAAGGGAGGCTGAGGAGTGTGATCCCCCTGTAGTTGGAACACACCCTCCCGTCACCCTTCTTATGAAGGGGGACCACCACCCCAGTCTGCCAGTCCAGAGGCACTGTCCCCGACCACCACGCAATGTTGAAGAGGCGTGTCGACCATGAAAGCCCCACAACATCCAGAGACTTGAGGTACTCAAGGTGGATCTCATCCACCCCCGAAGCCCGGCCACCGCAGAGCTTTTTTACCACCTCTGTGACTTCAGCCTGGGTGATGAAAGAGTCTAACCCCGAGTCCCCAGCCTCTGTTTCCATCAGGGAATGCGTGGTGGCAGGATTGAGGAGATCCTCGAAGTACTCCTTTCACCGCCTGATAATGTCCCCAGTCGAGGTCAGCAGCCTCCCACCCCCACTGTAAACAGTGTTGGTGAAGCACTGCTTCCCCCTCTTGAGGCGCCGGATGGTTTGGCAGAATCACTTCGAGGCCAACCGGTAATCCTTCTCCATGGCCTCACGGAACTCCTCCCAGGCCTGAGTTTTTGCCTCTGCCACAGTCCGGGCCACGGCACGCTTGGCCTCACGGTACCCGTCAGCCGACTCAGAAGTCCCACAAGCCAACCAGAGCCGATAGGACTCCTTCAGCTTGACAGCGTCTCTTACTGCCGTTGTCCAGCGCCGGATTTGAGGATTGCTACCGACGGCCGCAGCTACAGGCAGCAGCATCGACAATACATGCGGAGAACATGGTCCACTTGGACTGTGTGTCTCCAATGTCCCCCGGAATCTAGTCAAAGCTCTCCCGGAGGTGGGAGTTGAATACATCCCTGGCTGAGGGCTCCGTCAGACGTTCCCAGCAGATCCTCACTATGCGCTTGGGCCTGCCAAGTCTGTCCGGCTTTCTCCTCTTCCAGCGGATCCAACTCACCACCAGGTGGTGATCAGTGGACAGCTCAGCCCCTCTCTTCACTCGGGTGTCCAAACGACAGTCAGAGACTTGTACCCAACACGAAGGCGCAGGGATACTGCCCTCTCATCCACTGGGGTAAACCCCAACACGAGACGGCTGAGCTGGGGGGCAACAAGCAAACCCACCCCAGCCCGCCATCTCTCCCCGTGGGCCACTCCAGAGTAGAAGAGAGTCACAAGCTCAGGCTCCTTCCCCCCCCACCGAGGTGACATTCCACATCCCTAGAGCCAGCCTAAGCATCCAGGGATCGGGCCGTGGAGGTCTCCACCTTCGTCTGCTGCCCAATCCTCTTTGCACCAGTCCCTCACGGTTCCCCCTGCAGGTGGTGGGCCCACTGGGGCATGGCCTCGCGTCTCTCGTTCAGGCTTTGCCCAGCCGGGTCCTGCGAGGAGCAACCCAGCCACCAGGTGCTCTCCGACGAGTCCCGACCCCAGGCCTGGCTCCATGGTGGGACCCTGGCTCCGTCGTACCGGGCGACGTCACGTGCCTCGATGTTTTGGTCCTCATGAGGGTGTCTTGAGTGAGGGAAGAATGGAGCGGGAGATCGACAGACAGATCGGTGCGACTGCTGCAGCAATGGGGGCACTGTGCCGGTCCGTTGTGGTGAAGAGAGAGCTGAGCCGGTCTACGTTCCTACCCTCACCTATGGCCATGAACTTTGGGTCATGACCGAAAGAACTAGATCCCGGATACAAACGGCTGAAATGAGCTTCCTCCGTAGGGTGGTCAGGCACTCCCTTAGAGATAGGATGAGGACCTCGACCATCCGGGAGGGGCTCGGAGTAGAGCCGCTGCTCCTCCACATCGAGAGGAGTCAGTTGAGGTGGCTCAGGCATCTATACCGGATGCCTCCTAGACGCCTTCCTCGGGAGGTGTTCCAGGCATGTCCCACCGGGAGGAGGCCCAGGGGACGGCCTAGGACACGCTGGAGGGACTATGTCTCTCGGCTGGCCTGGGAACGCCACAGGCCCCCGCTGACCCAGCCCCAGATAAAGCAGAAGATGACGAGTACTTTCCTTTTTGAAAAAGCTTATAGTTAGAGTGGCTTAGGTTATCCTGAGCTATCTCTGTAGTTATGATGCTATAGGCTTAAGACTGCTGGAGGACATAATTACCACTTTCACTCTCTCTGCTATGTTCTCATACTACTCTCCAATTTTGTGTTATTTGCTGTTATTTCAACTTTTAACTCTATGTTCTCGCTCTGTTTTTTTCTCTTTCTAAAAGCTACATCTGACCTGGCTCTGTGTTTAGCTGTTGCACCTTCCTGGAGGGGAACATTGGCCAAGCTGCTGCTGCCACCAATTTAATGCTTACCATATACAGATGATACACTTGGCCCTGTCTCTCTCCTAGACATGGCTACTGGCTGAGCTTCTACTATGACTAACTGTATGTGCTCTCTTTCATACTCTAGACTTGAAAACCTCGGTCAGAGTTCATCTGCTTAGCTGTCTTTCTCTCCTAGAAGAAACCACTAAAGGAACTATAACCATTAATGTTTCACTTTTCTTTCCTATAGAAAGGACTACTGGATCAGTGCTTCTGTGTTTTTATTGTATCTGCTATGTTTTCTCAGACCCCCAGTAGGTCGTGGCAGATGGCCGCTCACACTGAGCCTGGTTTTGCTGGAGGTTTTTTCCTGTTAAAAGGGAGTTTACCTCTCCACTGTCGCTACATGCATGTTCAGTATGAGGGATTGCTGCAAAGTCAATGCAAGCAACTGTCCACTGTCTCTACATGCTCATCCGGGAGGAGTGAATCCTACAAGTCACTGATTTGATGCAATCGCCTGGGTTTCCTTAGATAGAAAAACTTTTAACCAATTCACATAATAAACTGAGCCAAAAAGTTGTCGGTTTACGTTCCTACCCTCACCTAAAGGCATGAACTTTGGGTCATAATCAAAAGAACAAGCGGCTCAAATTAGCTTTCTCTGCAGGGTGGTAGGGCACTCCCTAAGATATAGAGTGAGGAGCTTGGCCATCCAGGAGATGCTTGAAGTAGGCCTGCTGCTCCTCCACATCAAGAGGAGTCAGTTGAGGTGGCTCAGGCATCTATATCGTATGCCACCTAGACACCTCCCCTGGGGAGATGTTTCGCGAACAGATTCCTGATTAAGAGGACGGCGACGAGTACGAGTACTATTTGATGAAAGCACAGTTCTGCATCTTAATAAAATTTGAACTCATACTTTTAGGTGTTCCTGCGGAGGATTGATGGGACTGAAAGCTTCTTTAGGCCCTGGAAACACTATAAGGTTGGCTTTGGGAATGTAGCTGGAGAATACTGGCTGGGTAAGAAGAGATATCTTAACACTAGCAGTGTCTGCTTTTATGTTTTAAGATGATAGTACCTGTAACTGTTCAACAACAGTTCAATAATTTTTTTATATAAAAGTTGAATAGTATGCTGTTTCTTTTAAGGCCTAGAAAATATCTTGCTGTTGACGATGAGAAAGGAGAACGAGCTTCGTGTCGACATGGATGACTGGGAGGGAGCTCAGGCTTTTGCTCAATATTCCTCCATCTCCATTGACTCTGAGAACGCCGGCTATCAGCTTCACCTGGGCAGCTTCACAGGAGGAACAGCAGGTGATTGTCGCTGTGTAGGCCTTAATTTGTAGCTTAATGTCTAAGCAAAAAAGGGAGACTTTGCTCATTATTAAGATCCTCTTTTCCTCTTAAATGTCTCATTTATAAACCATTTGGGAATTTGCAGGCAGCAGCTTCCTAAAACATGTTACTTAATCTGTTCTACACTATAAGGTCTGTTTTTCAATATATCTAGGTAGAATGGCTTGTTATAATGGCTTGACATGAAAAGAGCTTACATAACTGTACAAAATGTGGAAAACTAGTACTAAGGTTATTTTTTAAACAGGAAGCCAGTCTAGGATAACATAACAAATAAAATATCCTTAACTATAAAACTCAATGTGAAACTGACCATTGGTTCGAAATGTACAAAAATATGCTAACAAAAACTAGGTGCTCTATTAAATTTAAGATGTACACTGTGAAACATTTTTCAACAATGTCCACATTGCTAATATGTGAGAATTGGTAAGAAATTAAATGCAATCATAAATCTATGTTTTTGTTCTACTTTGCAGCTTTTAATTCAATAACAATCCAACAATGAATAAAACATTTAGAAAAAGCATGACTCTTGTTTTCACCTTGCAATACTTTTTTCTGCTTTCTTTTTCTAGGCGACAGTCTGTCAAATCAGAAAGACATGAAGTTCACGACCTTCGACAAAGACCATGATCAGTGGGACAAAAACTGTGCTCAGCGCGTTCTGGGTGGATTCTGGTATACCGCCTGCCACATGGCCAATCCCACTGGGATGTATGCACCTCATGGTGCCATCGAGTTTGAAAACGTTCATGTGATTTGGCAAACCTGGAAGGGCTGGAACTACTCCCTTAAGACTATTGCGATGAAGATACGACCAGTGGCCAAGTGTTCATGCACGGTTTAACTGGATTAGTATTAAATATACAAGATGATTGTGAAATAAAGGAAATTTCTATTCTAAAACATCACCTTAATCACAGTAGCAGAGTATACGCCTTGCAGTTCATTTTATTTTTTATTCAGTTTCTTTTGTGTGTTTTGTTGGATCATGTTGGATTGTTTTAGGATGAACAATTGTGAGACTAAAAGTACTAATGTTGCTCATGGATTTGCTGGTCTACAATTCATTGTCAAATCTTAGTTTTATTTTAAAAAGTATTTGATATAAATGGTAATAAAATTAATGAAATTGTCTTAGTAAATCACCTTAATTTAAACAAATTTCATTTTCTGAGTCTGCTATTGTTTGTTCGTGAAACATTTTGTCTAGGCATCTGATCAAATCAGAGGAGCAGATTATTTAAAGCAACATGCTGTAGTGTTCAGATCAAAGTTAAATTCTTGACCTTTCAATTGTCTGATCTTTCTCACATATTAAAGAAAGGTCACTCTGGTGATGGATTAAGATTTTAGAATCACTGCTAAACAACTAAAGATTATAAGAATCAAAGAGCCGCTCATCAATTGAATCAAAGCAATGAATCAAATTGAGATCAATTCACTAATCATTAAGCACAAGACACACAAAACAAAAACAGACTACCTTCATTTAGCAATAAATACAATTAAAATTTTTGTACTTGTATTTTTCTGTCAAGTTTGGGTGGAGTTTGGTAGGACCAAAGTGCAGATCGGAGTGCAATAATAATAATAAACTGGCAGACAAAAAACAGCAGGACATGGTACACAGACAGGTGTACAGGCACGGAGTGGGTAGTAAACAGGGGGAACCAGTGAAAACCAGAGGGAATAAATACAAAAGTAGGGTGGAGAATTGACCATTAAACAATAGGTGCTAATCAGTAGAAATAGGAAGCAGCTGGTGAGAGAGAGAATGCAGGGCAACTGAAGGAAGGAGGCTAATTAACACAGAAGAGCGGGGAACTGGAGAAATACAGGAGGGAACCTAACAGAACTCCAAATAAGTAAACAATGAGATGAACTAAAGAACATAAACAGGGAAGAAACATATCTAAAAAAAACATTTAAACAAAAAAACTCCTAACAGAGAAATCCAAGAAGTTAATCTAAACACAAGAATGAATCCAACATGAACAACAGCAAGAAAACAGGGAAGTGCAAAGAAGCAGACAAGAAACTCAAAACACAAACACCTAACACAGGCAGATCATGACACTTTTCCCCTGTAATTTATATTCATTTTAGTTCTGGAAATTGATGCAGTTAGTTCTTAGATCCTCCAGCCAGGGTGCCTTGGTGTTAGGTGAAGCTGCCTTTTAATTCTTCCTTCAATAAACTCAAATACAAGCAACAGATTTTTCAGTCATTACTTTTGTCTTTGATGTACCTTGTGTTATGCATTGACACCTAAGTCTAGCATGCTAAAAGCAACTGTGGGTTGTGTACTCCTTTTTCATTATTATTTCCAGCTTTGGATGGGACTATGGTCATAGTATGCCTAGCCATCAAGAACCCAGTTTGTGTCACGAAAAATGCCTTCATGTTCAGCTTATCATGGCTTTTTATTGGAGCTTGGCCTCAAATTTAGATGAAGAGATCATGCATCACCTCTGCACTGCTGCCCTGACTCACATCTTTAATGTACCTTATCAGAATCTAGCTTTGATAGCAAAATCCTCTTACAAATATTAGAACAGTTTTTAAAAGTCACTTTGAACATTGAGTGTTGAAATTTCCATGGGTTCCATAATACCTTTCTGTAACCTTTTTCATTGGGCTTGCTTCTGTAATATTCAACAAACCTCTTACGGAAGCCACCTCCTTTTAAGAATTCTTACAACCTCAAAACCTGGTGCATATCTTGTTGATTCAGGCAATATTGTTCAAGAGTTCTATTGAGTTTGTGCGTTTAAATGCGTTAGCATAAAAACAATGAAACTGAGTGATATTCCTTATGCTGCATGAAACTTGGCAAGAAATTGTGCTGACACTATTTAAACAAGATTGGGTAACTCTCAAAAATGCAGAAATACTTGTTGACTATATTAATGGAAGAAGCAGATCTGGGTGAGCTGTAGTAACAGACTAGAGTAGCAGACCGACCCTCACCCCCTCAGAGGGATGATGGATAACAGGCAGATGTTTTGAAAAACTGATCTGAGTGAAAAAACTGGAACCTGCTCAATAGAAGTCTTTTTTATGCCTCACCTGAATATTGTGTTATATTTTTAAAACACGTCTCTACAAAAACATATGAAATAATTTTTTTCTTATTTTATTACAAAACACACCACGAGTTATTTATTTCAATTCAATTTAATTCAACTCAGTTTTATTTATATAGTGCCAATTCATAACACATGTCATCTTAAGGCACATCACAAAGTCAGTTCAATCGAATCACACAGATTTCAAGTCAGGTACATACATTCCAATTAATTCTAACTGAGCAGTCACTCCTCATGGATGAGCATGTAGCGACAGTGGACAGTCACTGGCATTGACTTTGCAGCAATCCCTCATACTGAGCATGCATTTCTGCACTTGTTACTGGTTGTTAATTAACCACTAAAAGGTAGGTCCAGTTCCAGATGTGCATGTGTAGTTTGCTTCCAGACTCTGAGCCCTCTGGGTAAATTCACTGGCATGCTTCAGCTGTATGTTTTTGAGTTCAAGCACGTTGCTTTTAATTTAAACAAGCCTGTCCCTAAACCCTGGACTACAGAGAGATTTCAGACCACTTATCACAGCAAGTCTGTGGA